>WAAG01022939.1:0-18204 GCA_013390105.1 Tichodroma muraria
AAGTAAGCTTCATTTCATTTATGTCTTCCAGTGTGCTCTGGTTAACCCACTTCTCTTGCAGTATCCAAGGTATTTGTCCAATTGCTGTAGGCAACTAGAACTCTGAAATAGCTAAATATTTAATTATTTAATTTTTAGTAAATTGGTAACTACATTAATCAGCCTTGACACTTTTCTTTCAGGGTTATTTTTTCAGCTTAGGTTTTTACCTTTAGGAGAAGTTAGAATGAGCAAACTAGATGGACAGCTGAAACATTACAGTTTAGCACCAACAGAACTATTCTAGTCAAATTGCCCACTCAATCCAAATCCCTTGCTACTTTACTGAGGAATTACATAGCACAGAAAAAGTACGCCCCAGTCTAGAAAACAAAAGCTGGTTCTGCTCAAAAGAAGCAGAAACTGCAATAAAACTCACTTTTTCCAAGTGGAGAATATAAGTGAGAACACTCACTATTTCTGGCATTGCCAAAGAAAGATCTGGTCTTTAAAGCAAATCTGACAGTGATAATGCAGCATAAAACTACTTCAGTTTCAAGACCATTGCAATTTCCCAGCTAATGTGTGTACAGATTGCTTATGAGGTACTCTTGTGAAATGCATTTGCCTGAACATCAGGTTAGACTGCAGTGTATTAAAGGGCACACAGAAATGAATCCTTAATCAGTCATCCACCCGACACCCTCTGTTTCAGCAAAAGCGTTACAAAAAGCTGGTAGTGAAGATTATCATCTCCTGGTTACCAAAAGGTCTCATGCATTCCCAGCACTTCTGGGGCAGTTCAGTCCTGGCTAACAGCATGGGCTTTCCAGACACCCAGCGCCGTTCTGTTCGCACACGCTGTCCTCATTAAGAAATCCTTTTACAGACTACTACTCTTTGTGAATTTTGCCAACGGCAATACAACAGGGGCTTCTCGTGGAACACAATATGGTGTCTTATGAAGATTTTTTTATTTTTGCAGGCTAGTGAGTCTTTCACTTTCATGATTCTATAAGGGTACTTCAAAATATGAACAAAAAACGAACAGAACTTCTTTTTTGTACTTTTTTGCCATCACATTGCTAGTCAGATTTTTTAATGATTTACACCAAGGAGCTTGTATTTTCATTATCTTCCTTTAATGAAAAACTACAGGAAACAAAATTAACAACATCAGGCAAAAAGGTCATTTTCAAATTAGCCCAAAATCTAATAATAAAGAAAGACTGACCACAAATTCACATCAAATAGCAGTGGCTTGGTTTCTTTTGCATTAGTAAAATGTTCTGTAGGTAGGTGGCTTGCCCCTCTGAAATACTTTTGGAACAAAGAGCAGATGGGCTGTGATGGCCCCTCCAAAAAAGAACCAGGTGTTCAATGACAGGTAGGAAAAGCTGAGCAAATGGATGGCTCCAGATGCAAATCTGTAGTTGGGCTATTTCATTGCAAGCAAAAAAAGGAAGAGGAGAACATGTTGTTTGATGTCCTGCTGTATTTACCTTTTTTCTAATGCTGAAAAATAGAAATTCTTATGCCTTTTCTGTTGTTATGCCTGGTGCTTATCTATTAACCTGGTCCAGGTCCAAGTTGTTGTTTATTAAATCATAACTGCAACAGTGATTCTCCTCTGTAAGCATGCAGAAAATTAGAATAAAAATAGATTTTCTTTACAGTAGCTGAATTGCATTAAAGGGAGACTTATGCAGCACAGTGAGAAGCACAGCAGTAAATTATTCCACTCTCATATTTATCTGTCCAAATAATCAGTGTCTTGTATAAGCGAAGTTGAAAGGAAACTCTGGCACAGTCACTGTCCATCACTGCAGCTCCAGTGCTGAGCTGTCAGCTGCAGTGTGGGGATGGGAAAATGAGAACAAACCCTTCTTCTGACCTCTATAATGGCTGTGCATATATTAATATTCCATGCACAGATGCAGTGTTTGATGCGGACTTGTATCTGTCCATTTGCTGGTAAATCAGCACCAATGCTGGCACTTTTTGGGGAGGGAGAAGAGGGTAGAAGAGCAGGAGTCTGGATCTCTGAATTTTTCTCAGGTACTTCAGATCTCACAATGTGAGCATAGTGTATTTGGCAGCCTACCTGTGCCAGTAAGAGAGAAAAGAAAACTTGATTTGCTTACATATTTTGACCATCATGGCTGCAGCAAAACTCCTACTACTACTTTGATGCATAAACTCAATCTCTTGCCCACACCCAGAGCTCATTTCTACGGACCGCATCTGTAAAATAATTTTCTCAAGTGTTTTCTGTGGCCTGGAACCATTACCAGGTAAATAGTAGCAAATTATAATAATGAAAACTAGTAATGAAACTCCTAGGCCCAATTTGTATAGAAGAGAACTTGATCACTGCTCAGTATTCATATGAAAACAGATCATGAAAGTATAAAAGGATTTTTTGGTTTGAATTTTGGAAATACTGAGGAGCACAACAGAAATGAGGTCCTTACTATACCAACCAATAAAAAAACAATTTGCAGAGCTGCCCTTCTGTTTGAAGAAAAGTGGAATTAAAACCAAAACATTCATACCCTCAATTTTCTTAAAGAACACAGACACGGAGCTATTAATTGGCTTGCCCAGTGTCATGCAGGATTTGTGTGACTGATCAAAGAACAGAAATCAGCTCCCCTGAGTTCTGTCCTTCTGCCTTGACCACAAGATAATCCTTCATTCCAATCAGCTCTCCTGGATATAATGCTGGCTGAAGTGTTACCAGTATGTAAATGAAACTAGTCAGAGTTCATCAAAGCTGGACAAACGAAGGAAACTCCCATTACCCAGACTCAGGACTACAGGTACAGCTTTTTTAGGATTTAGAACAAAATCAAATGGGACAAACTCTGTGAAACTAGAAAATTCAATAAATCCCCCCTAAAAAACTGGACAGTCTGAATAAAACATGGCCATGTGCAAAGGGATTGCCTACTTTTATATTATTCCTTCAAGAATAATTTCATTTTCAGCAGCAACTTGATATACTATTGATATACTATACTAACAGCAAATAGTTATACTATTCAACAGTATATCTCTTTGATTGGGTTTTTGATAAGTCAAGTGGTCCAGATTTGCTCTCTTTGCTGTGGTACAGCTGATCCCTGTGCCAGAAGGACATGCTGTAGGGAAGGGCTCTCCATGTTGCCATCTAGCATGTGAATTTCTTTATTTTGTTGTGCTCAGCATTGACCCGCATGTATCATGGTCTGTGCAACAGGATGAGGGAGGAAAACTGCCCATGAGAAGATACAGGCTCTCTCCCACGTGATTTCCTCCTTGTAGAGACCTGACAACCCGTTTAGGGGAGTAGCAGAGGAGTATTGCGTGTTAAAAAGGAGTCCACAGAGCTGAAAAGATGCACTGACTTGGCAACTGCCTGTAGTGTGAGCCAGCCCCTGTCAGCTCCTGTGTAGTGAGAGCTAAGAGCCCCTTCCCTGCCCGGGAAACCTCAGTAAATAATTCCCTGGAAGTAAGGTGTGTAGCCATAGCCTGGGCACCAGTACGACGCAACTCTTTAAGGAGATAGGAGTGAGTTAGAAAATTAAACATAGAACTTTAAAAGAGAAACCTTTCAACTCTTTATGTTAGAGTTTTACCCTTAAAAATGAGGTCTAAGACCTGAGGCTTCAAAAATCCAGCCTTGAACCCCAAATCCTCAAAGGTCTTTAGATAGCCAATTCCCAGTGGCATAAATTGCTTTTAAAAAGATATTTTATGTGTCTAGCACACACAAGTATTTTTTAGAAGAGCTTGCAAAAGCAGCATTGCTGCTATTGATAATGGAGCTTTTGTATGCTTAAATTTCAAAGAAATTATCTTTCTGAATGAGGAAATAAAGTGTTTTCAAAAAAAACCAAACAACAAAAAATCTCACCCAAACCCTAATCCCTAATGTTTGTATTATTTATGTATTTATTTATGTCAATTATTGAAAAGTGATTTTCAGTTCCACTGAATTCAGACCCACAGAATTTATCTGATTACACACATAGCTGTAGGATGCTGTCGACAAATTATAGGCTTTGGTCTGCTCACCCAAGAGTAATTATGATAAATTTGGCTAGCTTACCTGGAAACATTTTATTTGAATTTTGGACTCCTTTCAGACAGCTGCATGATTTTCCTCCTCTGGGTACCATTCACTAATAGGTAGCTTTGAACTGCAAATTAAAATTTTGCTTTCTGTGACCAAAGTTAATTTTTGAACCGTTTCTTCTTACCCAAAAATCTCCTCCTCAGAGAGATAAACTGCACCTTATGTTAAAAAGAGGGAACAAGAATCAATTTGCACCAGCTCAGTGACTACAAAAGTGTGATGTGTCATGAGAGCTGGCAGCACTGCAGCTGCCTGGACTTTCCTTGCTAAAGCTGCTGCACAGAGTGAGTCACTGAAGATACAGGAATATCTGGTCCATAGTGCTCCCACTCCTCAACCAGGGCATGCTGCTTGTGTTCAGGAGTTGTGCACGGTGCTGCTACCCACTGGTGGCGTCCCAGCAGCTCAGCCCTCCTCCCATCAGCACTAAAAGCATGACTGCTTCAGTCTCGAGCAGCTGATGTTGAGCAAATACGTTGTTTGTGCTGGCGTGCCCGCGTGCTCAGCACAGCGCCCTATTGGGAAACTCTGCTTGCCCTTGCAGCTGATTCCATCGCTAGGGTAGCTGGGAGGGCAGTGAGCTGTACACTGGTGGTTTTGCTTTTGTGGATAAACCCATGATGCATTTTCCTTACTAGATCAAGCCAGCTTGTAAACGCTGGAATGTTCAGCGAGGCATTGCGAACACTGCTTGTACTGTCGTTCCTTGATTCTTGATCTCTAAACCGGCAACTCTGGTTTGGCACACTGAAGTCTTGATCCAAGATGCTCCGTCTAGCAAGAATTAGTGCTCTTTCACTGATCTGCCCCTTGATGCTGTTAGGCACTGGAGCTAGTAGGAATACTTCCACTACACCGGCTTTTGTCTTTTCTAGCCATATAGTATTAGAGTTTGTAATGAGAAAAAGTGTGTATTATTAGTAACATCTGCATTTTCTTTAGTACCAAATACTCAATATTATTTGATAGTCAAATATATGCCGCTCACTTCATTAAAAACGTAATTTGTCCATCTTAGAGCTAACTTTCAAGTGTGGGTTGTGATATTTTTAGCTCTAGACAGTGTGTTTTCTCTTTGCTCTATCCTATTACCTCCTTGTACACCTTAGCTTCAAATGTCAGAAGTGAAAGATTAATTCTAATTGATAAGAGAGTTGCTTCGATGTAACTTCATTTGTTGAAATAACTTATTACCTGAACCAATGCTTTGTCTAGAGAAACAGACTACACACACAAGATAGTAAAAAACTTTTCAAATGGCAGAGTCTGCCTCATCACATGTCAAAAGATGTTTGTTTCTCAGATAAAGTGAATCAAAGAACCCTACAAACTTCCTATTTCTGCCCCTTCTAGATAGCTTAAACTCATGCTAGAATTTCATGCTGCATAGTGCATTTTATTAATTGATATTGTCATTTTGAAACCTCATTGATGAGCTTGTTCAGGTCATGCTGGTATTTCACTCCTTGCCCTAACTGCACTGTTCCCCCAGAGTGGCAAAACTAAGGTAGTTGTAATTGTTCCTCTTTTGTCTTCATACAGTACCTATGAGCACTGACCTATGCCAGAGCTGAAAAACCTCTTGAATCTTTGGTTTCTACATTTTTCTGTGTCATATTTCTGCATTAAAACAAAATGAAGAGCCTTTTATAGTGAATTATTGTTTCATAAAATATACTGATGAGTATCATCTAGGCTTAAAAAGCTTAAATCAGACCTATTTACATGCCTTCCCTTCCTATCCCACCATGAAAAAGACTATATAACTCCTAGTCAAAGGCTCCAGTGTCGAAGCTCCATCATATCTATTTCTGTGCTCCATTTTCTTAGTGACATAGAATAGTTCCTAATTTTGCCTCTGAATCTTTTGTTGCAATTGAGACCCACATCTAAACAGACAATAACACGTTGTTCCCTTCCTCTTTTCAATTGTCTTATCTGTATGTTAAGGCTTCTTTTGAGACAAAAGAAATTATCTCAGTCACTATTCACTGGTGATGTTTCTTAGTTTTCTGGTACTATGGTGTTCTTTCTCATGCTTTCCAGGTGCTCCAGGTCATTCTCCAAATGTTTGGTCCAAAACTGGACATACCACTCCAGTTGAGATCTTACCAATAGAGCATCTTTCAGGTTTTACTCCTCTTTTTATATTCAGGATGATTTTTTTCATTTTCCAATAGCATTGTCTCATGCAAACATTATAATTCATTGTAATTATTAGATATTTTTCTAGATCTTGCTGTCCAGCTCAGTCTATACTCATTTGCTGAGTTGCCTGTGCCTGTCTGGGTGTACCACACTGCACTCACCCCTGCTGAGAACCATCTTGATGTTTGTCCAGAAAGCTTTTCCAATTTATTGAGAGTATTTTGTATTCTACTCATATTCAGTCATGAAAAATTTGCCAAATATTTATTCACCTGACTTAGGCTCACCTTAACAACTCAAATACCTGTTTAAAAGTATCTCTGTATTAAAAATTAAAAAGCACCAACAAGATTACATCATCAGAATTCTGGACATATGAACTAGCATAATTACATATCCTGCTTCCACTTGGCTTGGTGATTTTCCTCAGTTCCATCGCCAGAACCATCCCTTGGGAAGAAGGAAGGTCAGAAAGCATTTCCTAAAGCCACTCTGATTTGATCCTTAGACCTAAAGGCTGGCTTACACCAGCTTCTGCTGCCAGCAGAGCTGCCCCAGTATTTAGCTACAAGTGGTTATCTCCAGCGTGGTTGTGGGTGAGAGGGCACTGGGTAGTGCTGGGGAGAGGATATGGATAAGATTTGCCTTCAGAGATGTTCTCAAGATGGCACCACACGTTTTGCAAGGCTAAAACAACATTGAGATTCCAAGACTTTGTGCTGTAGTGCAGGTGCAGGGCATGGAAATCTGCCATGAAGAATTGAGCTTTTGCTGCCTCTGAGCTACAGCACAGTTTGCTGTGTGAACATAGCCTCAATTTATGGGCTTGAGGTTCAATACAGACCATTTTCCACTTGGCTAGGGCATCCTCATCCTTACAGTATCCCTGGAGAAATTTCACTAACTCCAGTTATTATTAATTTTCCCTGGAAGACTTGTCCATTCTTTATACCTGAAATCCTGGCAGAGTCGTACTTAGCAGCTACGTGGTTGCTGGGGAAGAGCAAGTCAGCCCTACTCCTGCCATGGGTTAAAAGTCTAAATAGTGAGAAGCCACAAGCATTTCTGGTAAGAGCTCAGGTTTGTTTCCCTTTCTACACAGCTGTTCAGCAGGAAGTTTAGATTACAGCTCTTTATGTAATCAAAGAGCTGTATGTCAATTTTGTCTTCTTGCTATAGACTAATGAGCTTGCCCAAAAGGTACCATAAGTAAAGCACAGTAGAGCTTTGTGAATGATGTTCAGAAATTCCTTCTAAACATTGCACAGCTCCCTTCTTCCCTGTCTTCTGTCTGTGAAAACAAGCTGTGTTTATGAGCCATTCACCCAAACATTTTTCCTTTTTGCTTTCATGGCATAGAGGAGTCTGGGGACAGTGAATGCTCCCCAGAGCTACTGTGCAAACAGCAGCTAAGACTCAAATCCGCCAGGATGGGGGTATATCGCAGCTTTGAACCTGCTTGATGGGTTAGTTTGTATAGTCACATTTTTGTATGCATATTTATTGCCTAGAAGCTTATGTAGTCGTTTCTTTGAAGGATCTGGAAGATAAATGTTAAAATGGCACAATCTCAGCATGTCCCCATGGCAACCCGTACACGTGATGAGTTCAGAGTCAGTGGATCAGAAATGTTTCTCTGGAGAAACACAGATGTGGCAGACAGGACTTTGACCCAGGCAAGAGGCTCTCCTCTTTACAGATGCTGGTCCTACTCATGCCATAACTAATGCTGAGAAAGTGTTTATAGACCTTTCAGAGCTGGTTTGATTTCCCACCTGAAGATGTTCTAATTTGCACCCTGATCCAGCAGTCCCTCTAGACTTAGAGCAGCAAAGAACTGCCCTGCCTCCTGTTTCTGACAAGTTCTCCTGGCCTGGTTTGACTCCCACAGAGTGCCAGTGGCTATAAGCACTGCGTATGACTCCTTAATTCCCCGCTTTCTCTAGTATTTCTGAAGCTTATTTTGTGCTGGTCTCTGCAATGGAACAGGGTGGATGGGGAGTAGTGGGAAGTGCTACGTCCTATCACTGGTAGTGACTAAACTTCTAGTAATCAAATATATACTGAAATCCCTTACTAATATAGGGCCACTCTCTTCTGTCTCCAAATTTTTCTGCTATTAGCTGGATCAGAACAGATGCCCAGTAACATCTGTTGAATACAGAGATTTCTTGCCAGCATTGTACAAAGTGTCTGTGTTGTGTGAAATGCCCTGGCTTTGGAAAGGATAGCATGAAAATGTAGGGTGCCAAAGGAAATTACACATTACAGACATGCTCTCTGTATTCTCCTGCTGTCCTTGCCATTGCAACAGCTGTAGCCAGCAGCAGTACCTGTGCTGGAGCAGTTTGAAATGTGAAGTGTGGGCATCTAGTGCTGTTTCCCTGCAGGTCCTGAAGAAATTGTCCTCATCCTCAGGAGGTGAGCAGAGGGCCAAGTGCATGAAGAGAGCTGCACTGGAAAGGGTTTAAATGGGGAACCTGTACAAGGCTGACTTCACTATTGGGTTGTTTGATCTAATTGGAACTGGCATTTTTGTCAAAGATTCTTAAAGGACAGTTAACAGTACCTGGAGCTCTCTTGTCAGGTACTTAAAAAACCTGGGGAACAAATACATAAATAACAGCAGAATCAAGGAACATACATAAGAAATCTGGTCCAATCAACCCCCTTATATGAATCCAAATACCAGTAATTGGAAAACAGCACAATAGCCTGTCAGTATCAAAGGACAGTTGCAACTGCTGTGAAACAAAATAAAACAAGATGACCAAGCCTCAGAGCACAACAGACACCATCTGACTTGTCTTGGGTTGCAGTGCAAGATGCAACCAGAAGTATGTCTTCTACCAGCACCTGCTGAAACCAGGTAGAACAGTTTTCTTTATCGCTTCTATGACCCAATCCTCTGTCCAGGGAGATATTTTCTGCTAATGGGNGGCTGTATTCTGACTCTGTCAATGTTTGATTGTTTTTTTTGTATTGCTACATTTTTATTTTAATTTTCCTAAGAACTGGTATTCCTATTCCTATATCTTTGCCTGAGAGCCCCTTAATTATAATAATTCAGCAGGAGGGGGTTTACATTTTCCATTCCAAGAGGGGCTCCTGCCTTCCTTAGCAGACACCTGTCTTTTCAAACCAAGATACAACTCTAGATTCTAGTTCAAGATACAACTCTAGTTCTAGATAAAAACTGGGTATTTATGAAATTTGTAGCCCTTTTCTTCTTTCCTGGAGATCTCCTTTTACTTTGAAAGCTAGTTTTGGTTGCTGTGGACCATGTCTTCTGTTACGCTTGCGTATCTGCTTATAGGGAGCAGCTGTGCCATACCCTGGGGTGTTGAGCTAACTAGATGAAGCAGTTAAGTAGGCCTTTATAAAATGATGAGATGTCACAGGAAGTCACTGCTCACCAGGCATCCTGGCAGTGATGAAGTTGTGGATCTGGAGAGGGTTCTCTAAGGCAGGTAACAAAGGCAAAGTTTTGGGAATTTCTCTCCAAAATGGTTGTGTGAGGAGGAAAAACAAGAACAGATAAGGAAAAAAAATGGAGAAATTATAGGAAATGAAAGCAGTGATATTTAGCTCAAAATCCTTTCAGAAGGAAGAATCAGGGATCTCTGAATATGGTGATTGATTCTGTTTTGCTCCTGCTATTTTCATGGAAATAGTGCCCTCGGTGCAGTCTTTGTAAATAGAGGAGAGCACCAAAGAAAGTACCTGACTAGCATCATCTGTTTATCTTTGACATGAAAAAAAGAGAGCTAGATCCAAAATATTGTCCACAGCCTCAGGCAAAAGAATGACAAAAATATGTGTGTAATATTCCTCACTTTGGGCTTTGCTATTATCACAGGGCATACAACTGCCTCTCCCTGCCCACAAGCTCTTTCTGAGGTAGAGATTATGTATCACCAGCACCCATAGCTAATAGTCTTCTCATCAGACAGTTGGCATTTATGAAGGAAATGGAAAGGCTCAACAAGAGCAACACTGCTGAGGAATAAAAAGTTATTGTACAAGCATAAAAGGCTTATTGTTTTCATAGGAGTTAATTTTAATGCAATTTTTCAAATTTAGCATTTTTAAAAACACTTAACACCTCTTACCTCTTCTTTGTATGTAAATACTATGCAAACAATATCTAATTCATAATTATTAAATAAGTAGATATTAATATTTCTATTTTTATGATAGATCAGAGGAGCAATTCCTTTCTTAATGTCATGTACTGAGTCATTTTCTTGGCAATGCTCGGGCATGGCTGGCTGGAAAGGGGGTTAAGTGCTGGATTGTGCCATGAACTAAACAACCTGATCTTAGTCTTCCTGAGTAGTAGCACAGCAGCAGATAGAACATATGTTCATTCTCAAAACGGGAAGAACAGAAGTGAATCAGGCCTGGCCACCACTCTCCAAAACACTGGCTACCATCTGGCCTATTGAGATCAGACCATGATGATATAGGCCAGCTAATAAGACTACTCCCACAAGGAAGCAGGGGAGGAACTGCCCTGATCCTAAATAAAAGGGTCTTTCAGAGGCTCTTCTCAGTTGGTACATTGTTGGTACATTGTCTTGGTCCTGAACCCTGCCTGATTCATAAGGTAAGCCCCTAAGCAAATTGATCTAAGTCAAAAAGCAAGCTTGTACTTGTAGGGCTGTAACAGGGCAGATGTGTGGCATCTGGGGACTCCTAGGTTAGATGATTAGTGTTAACTTGTTAAAATTAGGATAATTTCACAGAAATATGTGCTTGTCTTTTTGGTGGATAGTGTAACAAGACTAGGCACCTCCACAGAAACGATTCAATGCACGATTCAGAGTGAAGAGCAAGATGCTTGGTCTGCCAAAGAGAAACAAGAAGACAGGTGTGGATCTAAATCAGGTTTTCTCATTAAATATGTCCATCCTTAAATCCATTCTTTCAGTACTTAGTCTATGCCAGAGGGTGGCTCTTTGCTGGAAGGAGAGGAGACAGCAATAATTCGCAGAGCTCACCTGGGAAGCGTGGGTTCTTCTTAGCCTGAAGGCTTCTGCGCAAGAGCTCCCTTTTCTAAAAAAAGCTAAGTCTTTCCCACTAGGCTGAAGTGGAGTTTCTTGCCATTTCTGTGCAGATAGGCCACTGTGCAGGAAGGCAAGATGAAGCAATGAGGAATGTCCTACAGCAGCCCAGGGCCAGGTAGCGGACCGGCTAGAGAGCAGCAAGGAGAATATCATTATAATGATAATTTTCTTGACCTACTTTATTCAACTATGGCACTTCAAAAGCAGGATCCCTAGCAACAGCGTTACAGTCCTGAGGCTTCCTGATAGGGGCTTGGTGTTTGGTTGTTCTCAGCTGCTGTTCCACATCCTGAGCAAGGCAACTTGCCAGCAGCTTAACGAAGACATTGGCAAAGAACTTGTCTCTCTTACCCATGCTCTCTCACCAGTTCATTACTTTATATTGTTACAATAGCCATGTTTGGGATAAAAAATCAAACAAAACTTTATGCTATGTGAAAAAAGGTGAAGAAAATAATGCTGTAGGCTACTTGTGCTGATAAGAGGGTTGCTCTGTGTATCTGAGCTTGTGATCCTCTGCTTAGATACAGATAATGAGTCAGAACTGAATGCTTCCCATAGAAGCATTACGTTAGCTCAACAACACACTGCTGGGGTGGTTTTACTAAGTTAGAAGCACACACAGGCATACACCGATGAATAGACAGTCTTGGGGGAATAGGGAGGGCCCTAAGAGCATTTCATGTGTCTGAGAGTCTGTTTAAGTAATGGCATTTGCCTAGCAAAAAAATTCATAAATCCTACTTGGAACTCTTTTATTCAGGTATTTGCCTCCTTGTTTATTTTTATGTTTCTAGGAACTCAGAGAGAAAACATTACCAGACCTTTTACCATTAGGGTCCTGCTGGCCATCATATTGCTCGTGTAACCAGATGTGATGTCTATATTGTATAGGTCATATGAAATAAGTTAATGTCCTCAGTCCAGCCTGTAACAACTGGAGTGATGTTGAATTAGGGTACAGACAACCTTGTTACCATCAGGGTTTGACAATACCTCAAAACTCTGGTAATTCAGATGCAGAAAAAAAGCTGTCATCCCCATCTTCTCTCTCCCACTGCTCCATGGCCTTTCCTTCCTTCTCTAGGCAGAAACCCAGAGCAGTATTTGCATCATTATCCATGCTTCAGTCTCTAATGGATCTCTGCAAGCAGTACCAGAAGCATCTCAGGCCCTGAGGGATGTTAACTCTTAAAGGAACTGGTCCCAGACAGTCCCTCTTTTAATAAGCCCAAACAATTACTTAAATTTTCTTCTCTGTTAAACTGTTCCTCTGAAGCCATTAATCTAACAACCTTTTAGTATCACAAATACATTTCGGTTCTGTCTTCAGTTCTCCTGCCTGTAATAGTTGCCAGGTCCAGAGCCAGTCTCAGAAAGGTTTCCAGAGACCACCTTGCTCTTCCTGAGATATGAATCCATCTTATTACAGCTGGCCAGCAGCCATGCATTGCTGCTGTTGGAGATAAATACATTGTGGGTGGAAAGAAAGGCGAGCAGTATTACCTGCTATGAACAGCACAATATAGAATGTCAATCTCATAGCACCTAAGGAAAATGAATCCCAAAACATCCATATTTTATGGTCCTACATAGTGTAATCCTGCCCATAACTGTGACTTGAAGTGGCGAACTGAGACTTTGCAACAAAAGGTTCAAATGCGAGTGTTAAAACTTTCTTTTCCAGAATCACACAGAATCACAGAATATGCTGAGTGGAAGGGACCAACAGGGACCACGAAGTCCAGCTCCTGTCCATACAGAACTAAAACAGTTTGCATGGTTCATGTGGGTTTTTTTGAGTAGTTGTTAATTTATTTACATTGATCCAAGTCAGATGCCAGGGGCACTGGGCTTAATGCTTTCTGAGTTGTTCCAGACCTGGGGCCACTGAGCACACAGCTGGGACGCAACACAGCAGGCTACCACACACTCTTGGCTCTTTATGGGGCACAATGCTGCCTCCTGGGTTGGTATCCAGCCTGATTTGCTAATCCTCTGAGCCAAAGGAAGGAAAGGAAACATTGCCTGAGGCATGCAAGCAGAAGCAGCTGTGTGTGAGTGAAGACAGAGAGGTGGAGCTGGCAGCCAAGGGGTGTCACAGAGGCAGACCAGCACTGTGGTCACCTAGAGCTGGGGCTGGAGGCACACACAGGCTGGTAGGGTGCCAGCAGCAGTTACAAGCTGCAGGCCAAACAGCAGACTGAGGGGGTTACATCATTCTATGGCTTTTGCCCAGACTGCCTTTGGAGACTGTTTTAGAGACAGGTGGCATTTCATCCTTGCTGTGATCTATCAAAGTCACCCATCAAAACTCTGGCTACAGGGAAATCAAGGAATGAAACACCATGAAGGGGAGCCAGGATTTCATCCATTGCTACCAGGATATCACACTCCCTGCTTGGAGCAACCCTGTGGCATTTCTTCCAGAACGCTGTGAGTGTGCTTGTATGAATTCCCTAAAAGAGGAGCAGAGGATGCTAAACTGCTCATCTGGATGCCCTGGTCTCACCACACAGCTGTTAAGACCCTGATGCTCCAGAAGAGCCTTAACAGGAACTGAAGCCACCTCTCTTAATGTAGGTATTTACAGGAAACCCCCCTATTCAAAACATACTGTGAGTAATATATATATTTAGTCTCTCAATATGCATATATGCATATATATAACAGGGATCTTGACCTATTAAGTGAGACAAGTCTCAGCTACCTGTTGTGAAAAAGGATCTGGATGTGTGCTACTACCACTTCTCTTTGTCTGCTTTATATGGCTTGAAGGTGTGCAAAGCCATGGCTGGCTTTGCTTGTGCATAAGGAAAACTTTTTTCCTCATTTTTTTCTTTCTAAATAAGAAGAAAGGAATCATATCATTTTATTTTCTTTAACAGATAAACAGCTTCCTTGAATCTGTGTTTTATCTTCCAGAATTCATTCCTTTCAACTGCAGCACTGAAAATGCCTTGTTATAAATCATGCAACAGTGGGTGTATTTTATTTGGGCTGATACAGATTGTGCTGCTTTATGCTACTACTACACCATGAGCTGTGCTTTTCTTGTTGTGGGTTTTTGCACGTCCCGAGGTATTTTACCCAGTTTTAGAAGTTCATGGCAGAACCTTGATTGATTTGAAGGTGCAGAGGATTGCAGTATAATGAAAAATTACCTGAGGTTTTTGCTGAGCTCATGGGTCTGTGAGCATTAAGTTACTCATCTCTGTTCAGAAACTGTGAGACACTGCATGCTACTTTTCAAGGATTTAATTGCAGTTGGCATTATAGAGCTATTGCTGGTGGCAGGCATCTTGATGAAATGGGGTGTTTCTGGGGATATCTGCTGTGGAAAACTTCCCAGGAATCATTGTCATCAACTTCCCAGCAGGGCTAAAAAGAAGATATCCGAAGGTACAAGAAAATGTAACGTTTTGTTTCTAGTGATGCATTTAAACTAGAATGTTAAATTTGAGCATAGTTTCTGTTAGAGTGACTTTGGAGGTTCTGATGCCTACCACTGAGGTGCTGAAAGCCAAGAGGTGTTTTGATGCATGGTCAAAACATGGTTGCACATGGATGCACATGGTGGTTTTGATGTGTGGTCTGGGCAAGTCCACGTACAAAAACATGTGGAAGTGATAACCCCATATGCAGATGATCCTCATCTCATGTTATCAGGCCTTCTGAAGGGATGGTTTCCCAACATTTCACTTAAATCAATGCTACATTTTGTTGTTGTCTCTTTCTGTTCATCTCCTTGTGAACACTACTTGTTCAACAGTTTACCCAGGGTTGTTTGTTGCTTTAAAGTACATGTAAAACTAAAAGTTGCCTGTGGTCACCCAGTTTGAATGTGGACCTCCTTGGTATTGCTTTGATGACCCTGAAGGGTGGCATAACCAAATGCAAAGCTAGGCATGACTTGTACTCCCTCCTCTGCTGGCAGAAATGCTTCATGAACATGATGATTTGAATTGGCTGGATCAGACAAGAGTGAGAAACAAATGCAGAATAATAGCTCCAGATACAAGGTCCTGTTGGCAGGGAGATGCAGTTCCTGGTGAATCTTTGGGAAAGCAGGAATATTTCCAATAAACAAATGGGACATAATATTTGAGGGTAGGCAGAGGAGGAAGGAAAGTGCTGTCGGCCATAGTCATGTTCAATTAGTGGTTGTAAAAGTGACATTTGTTCAGTGCATTCTTCTTAGGATCAGTACTGAAAATACAGCTCATCTATTAGCATATCTGACAAGCCACAGCATTTAGCCCACTTCCTCAACACCTTGCTCAGGGGAATAGGTGAGTCTGTTTACTGCGATATTTTTCAGCACATTTTTATACCATTACTGAGAAAATAGTCATACTTCAAACAGTGAAATTTCAGAATATGCAGAGCACTGCATGTCATGTTGGCCATGGATGGGTGGTTCACTCCTCAGCTAGTGTAGGGTAGCACAGCTATGAAGTAACTTGTGATGGGTAGAAAGGAGAAGCTCTCTTCCTTTTGGGAGGCTTATTCATAAGAAAGAGATATAATCAAATAATAAATCTCTTCTGTTCTTTAGATAGCTACATAACAGTTAAAATTACCTCCTTGTGCAGGACTTCTAAAGTTCTCATCAAGCAGATTCACTTGAGATTTCCTGGAAAATGCACTTCATTACTGCAGAACTTTTGTGTTTAGCCAGATGAGAAACAAAACCATTTTTTGAGCTCTTTGGAAAAGTGTGGTTGAGATTTGAAACAGATAGAAGGGGTGAATTGCTGAACAGAATGGTGATATATGAAGGCAGTGGAAGAATGTAAAGTTGCTGTGTCATGACAGCAGCAACAAAAGTATTTTAAGGGTGTGATTTCTGCTAATTGCCTTGAGCCCTTTGCTCTTATCTGGTGTCCCTTACCACTGTTCCAACAAGATTTTTCCTATTTTGGATTGTGTTCTGTAGGGAGAGATTAGTGCCTTCATGCTATTTGAAAAGCACGCTGCCTGGGACTGGGCAGCCAATAATGAGTAAATAACTCATGTATTTTGGGAGCCTGTAACAGTGTCTGTGGAAAATGGCAAGTCCTTCTGGATTCTGCTGTGCATATGTGCTGAGAGAGTGCCTGTACACAGCACGTGTCTCTCTGGCTGATGTGACCACCAGTGACTGTGCAAATTGTGCAGAGTGAACTCTACAAAACCAGAAGTGACCTGCTGGGAAATAAGCGAGCGTTTCGCACAAAGCAGATCTGAGAGGACCTTGTGGCCTCTGCAGCCACCAAAGCTGGTGTGCTGTACTTCTCTGCCCCCATTGTCAGCACTGGCCACGACAGCACAATAGCATCCTGACTTGTTGGGTGAGGATGAGCTGCTCTCATCCATGACAAGGGTTATAAACTGTTGCTGTTTATAACAGTTTTGTTTATAACAATTTTGTTTGCAAGGGTTATAAAATGCTGTTTTTTCCTCCCTTTCTTCATGTCCGAACAACAGTTCTTCCAGATTTCTCTCAGGGGCTTCTTTTGTGCCCCATTTCCTATTCCTTTCACTCAGGAAACCCTGATTCACCACCCATACAGCCAGTCTGAAGAAGGGCATTAAGATGAAAGTATGATACCGTCGACTAAGCCAAAAATCACCTGAATTCTTTTTATCTAACAGAAAGGTGTGTGCCTCCAATCTCCTCCTGCCAAAGTCATAATTTCTTTACTTTCAGCAACATGAGGATGCTAAAGCCAAGTGTATAAACTGGGTCACTTTGTTACCATCACCTTCAAAAATTCAAAGGTATAGGAAGGCAGTGCTTCCAGTTCCAACACTATACCTGGAGCAGGCAGCAGGTATCTTTTTATACTTTTAATATTTTTTTTTATATAGTTTTTCCTTGGTTCAAACTGGTAANTCCCATGCTGTATTAGTTCAGCATGTATATTAAAAAATTTCCTTTTACAGCCTACATTTCCCTAATCCCTTAATCCCAGTTTAGTTACTTAAGTGAAGGCTCCTAATTTCAGGGGCTGACAAGCCCTCTAGTACAAAAGGCACACTGCTTCTTACACATTTGTAGTCATGATCTGACCACACAACCTTAATTTTTTCTCTGGTCTGCTACATAAGTATGGCCTACTGGCCAGTTGCTGCTAGCATTCAGTATTAACACTGCAGTTAGAGTGCACTTTCCCAGAGCCCAGGTTTGCTAGAATCCCAGTTACAGGAACTAAAGCCACCTTTGGTCCTTTTATCCTTGTACTCTGCTTCTCTCACATCCTCTGTGGATGTTCTTCTTTCACCTTCACCAGAGAAATCTGCAGATAAAAACTGGTTTTCCAGCCACCTTGGATATTCAGTCATCTTTTGGTGTATTAATGCTGGTTCTTACAAAAGCCTTGCTGAAGTTTTAGAGAAAACTCCTTTTTCTTTTGAACTTCTTGATGCTTTACCTGAACACTTACACCTAAAGCAGAGCATGATCCATGGCACAATACTTAAATAGAAACTCGCTGCAGGGTATTGTTTTGTTTTACTATGTGCAACAACAAAAAATATTCTGGCAATTCCCACACAGTGAAGAATTTGCAGGATGAGACAAAAATTTATTACTGTAAGTAATGCAGCCACTATACACATTGGTTTTATAAAAAGAAAAAATAACCATCAGATGAAGACACTGAGCTCATCTAGAGTTATTGCAGTCAGAGCACTCAATTTAACAGATCTTTCTCATGCAACACAACATATGCTTTCTGAAAATATAAATCACAACAAATGAACTGGGGAAGGCATGGCAATGATACACATAAAATTACAGAACAAAAGAAATCTCTCTTGGTTGTCTTTGATTACAAAAAGCTGAAAGGCAAAGATTTATTTATCTCATTGCACAGGGATACAGCAAGATTCTACTGTCAGGTC
>WAAG01022948.1:472-17167 GCA_013390105.1 Tichodroma muraria
AAGGTCCTTGTTTTACTATTTCTCCCATATCATTGTCTGGGCAAACTCTGATCAAGATTGTCAGAGTGCATCAAATATTACAGCTTCAGTAATGGCAAAGTTCATTAGAAAGATACTTCACCAGACTGATAAAGGAGCCCCTTCTTCAGCAGATTTTTTGTTTGCTGATCAGGAAAATGGATGCCCCTATAGAAACAACTTTCTGGGATTGGCCTGATTGGCAAAGGGAAGAAGTGTGGAAGAGTCAAGATATGTCTGATTACTTATTAATAACAATAGACAGCAGGAATTCTTGTTTGCAGGACACATTCTCATTAGAGCTAAGAAAAGTTTTTTTGGCAAATATGTTTTTCTCTTAAAATATATATTGACAGTCTTGTTATAAAATAAAGAAAGATGCCAACATTGCATTTCAAAACACTTGTCTGGAATATGTTTGAAGTTAAGATAATAGCTGCTTTGCAGGGCTCAGCTAAAACAAATATTGCATTTTTTATTAAGCTTATTCCCTATGTATATTTATGTATTCATATAGAAACTAACAATTTAGTACATTGTAAATACCTGAGCTGGAAATAGTACAGTTTGGATTTAAATCAATGCATGCTCATTTTGATCCCGCAGGTAAATTAATTAGTTAATTTCAGGAGAGTATTGAATAGTTTTATTTCATACAAAACCAAAAAAATTTTTATATTTCGCATAGTAAAATCTACACATTATGAAAATTCTGCAAAAAATCTCTGTGTTTTCAGGTATATGGGTGTGGAAATTATACCTACTTGGTACTATGAATAAAAGTGTGGCAATAAAGTTTCAGTTCAGCTTTCAAATAGGTGAACACTGTCAGAATAAAGCCTGTTACCTTATGCTTGATGTTGATATAATATTCTTTGTTGTTTACAAGGAAAAACTGAAGAGTGATTAAAAATAATGTCCCAAGTTGCAAGTTTACTTATTGTGTGCACTTTTTACGCTTACTAGAGCATATATTGATCCATTCACCAATTTTAAGTAGTTTGTTAAGAAAGAATAATCTTCTGTATTTATCTAAGGATCATATACTCAATATAAAACAAAGTTTACAGCAAAATAAGGTGTGAGTACTTTTGCAACAGGGAGGAATTTGAACATTTTACTTCTCTGCTGGAACTTCTTCAAATTTTATAAGATTTGGATTTTGCCTAAAAATATAAATATCTTGACCAAAAGGGTAAACAAGACAGAGATGATAAAAGTCTTAGGGGAAGGAGAGGAAGGAATAAGACTGTGATAATGACACCAGCCTTTTTGAGAAATGTGATCTCTAGAAAATACACCTTCAAAATCTCTTAAAGGTGGGAAAATGCTTGCCATTATATTAGAAGGTCAGATTATTCAACAGATAGGTCAAATTTTCACTGATCTTCCTTAAATGTTTAAAGACGATGCATGCAAACATCTCTTTGTGTATGCAAACCCACAGATTTGTGTCATAGAAATAATTTCATGAGCATGAATTTTTTTGGGAGTATGCATGGTAAATCACAACAGTCCATGTCTAATAACGTGATTATATTTTTCTTGGGTATAACTGCTCAGTGAACTGCCAACTCCTTAAAACATCACACCTCTCTATTCTGCCATCTTTCCTGTCACAAGAGCATTTTTCTGAGGTAACTGTCATAAAGACATACATACACATATATGTGTGTATGTAACCGTAGAGTATTTTAGGAAGCTGTATTTCATATCAGTATTTCATACCAGTCTTTTAAAACACTGCTTTCATAACAGTAGGAAGAGCCCAAATCAAAACATCTAACTAAATCTGTAGACAATTTAGTTGCCTGCAAATTTTCAATGTTTTCAGTTTGTAGTATTCAGTAATTGCATCTGTCTTACATAACACACACAATAAAAGTTTAGAAAAAGAAATTCAAAGTTAACAGTTACATTGACAAATTATAATAACTTGGAAGAATTTTTCAATATGAGGGAAAATGCATCAACACATCAAATAAACTAGAATAAATAAGGATCATATCCTAAAATATTATAAATTTAGACTGATCCTAGGAAAAACTCAGCTCCTACGAAATCTGGAATGTAATGATCTAACAAACAGACAGTATCTAATGATATAAGTATTTGGGAAACAGTCATACTGGAAGAGACCATGATTTAAATGTAAGGTCAAATGTACAGAAGTTTATAAAGAGATACAGTTTCAGTGAGGAAAAACAAAACAACAAACAAAAGAATGTTGCATTCAAAACTGTGAGAGAACTGTTAAGTGAAAAAGCTGTACAGCTCAAAAAGGGATAAATTCTTGTACTATTAAGTATTAGTGAAAATCAAGAAATGTCAAGGTAAATATAACTTTTGCTTCTTGAATACAGCATCGGGATTTGTGCCACCCAGGCTTGCAAGTAGAGTTGGAGAATATATCTTTCTGAGAAACTGTGATAGAAGGTGTACTGAGATAAAATAAAATGCATTTGTCAAATATAACTTTCTGGATAGTCTTCATGTTAGAGAATTTAGAAGGTACACAGTAAAAGTTATCCTTAAACATTAAAAATTGATGACAAAAAGAGGAAAGAAAGAAGGAGAAGATTCAAAAAGATATTCTTTGGCATTTGATGGAGATTTTAGCCTGCTAAAATGTTTCCTAAGTTTGTGTGGTCAGAATGTTTTCTTTGGAAATGAAAAAAGGCTCTCTGAGTTTAAATAACACAGCAGCATTGCTTCTGCTATAGACACAGAAGCTTCAGACCTTGCATTTTGGAGTCCATTAGGAATGTTGAAATATTTCACCTTGAAACGACTGTATTAATTCTCTTCCCCCACTCCCCCTTCTTCCCAAATGCATTAAAAATTCAAGAAGTTTGAAAGCAGTATTCTTGTGGCTGTGCAAAAGCTTTTATTGGCAGCTTTTGCATTTTCTCTTTAGCAAATGGATTTTTAAAATCTTAATGAACGCTGGATTTGTGACCCACCACATTATTTCTGCTAAAGAAACAAACCATCTGGACAACACTTCTGGGGGTTTATTTGTATTTATTTAAATTAACAGCAGTTACGAACAGCATAACGAACTCTTTCCATTCAGGTGAATTCTCTGAAGTCTTTAAATTTTACGGCTTGAAGCATTAAAGCTATAGTGAGCACATTGAAACAATTACACTGAAGTAAAGATGATCATAAAACCAAGACTGTGTGCCTCTCATATGAAAAGCACTCATGGAAAGAGAAGAAGAAAGAAGGATAAGAAAGAGGAGAAGAAAAGGGAAAGAGAAAGAGAAAGAGAAAGAGAAAGAGAAAGAGAAAGAGAAAGAGAAAGAGAAAGAGAAAGAGAAAGAGAAAGAGAAAGAGAAAGAGAAAGAGAAAGAGAAAGAGAAAGAGAAAGAGAAAGAGAAAGAGAAAGAGAAAGAGAAAGAGAAAGAGAAAGAGAAAGAGAAAGAGAAAGAGAAAGAGAAAGAGAAAGAGAAAGAGAAAGAGAAAGAGAAAGAGAAAGAGAAAGAGAAAGAGAAAGAGAAAGAGAAAGAGAAAGAGAAAGAGAAAGAGAAAGAGAAAGAGAAAGAGAAAGAGAAAGAGAAAGAGAAAGAGAAAGAGAAAGAGAAAGAGAAAGAGAAAGAGAAAGAGAAAGAGAAAGAGAAAGAGAAAGAGAAAGAGAAAGAGAAAGAGAAAGAGAAAGAGAAAGAGAAAGAGAAAGAGAAAGAGAAAGAGAAAGAGAAAGAGAAAGAGAAAGAGAAAGAGAAAGAGAAAGAGAAAGAGAAAGAGAAAGAGAAAGAGAAAGAGAAAGAGAAAGAGAAAGAGAAAGAGAAAGAGAAAGAGAAAGAGAAAGAGAAAGAGAAAGAGAAAGAGAAAGAGAAAGAGAAAGAGAAAGAGAAAGAGAAAGAGAAAGAGAAAGAGAAAGAGAAAGAGAAAGAGAAAGAGAGAAAGAGAAAGAGAAAAAGAGAAAGAAAGAGAAAGAGAAAGTTGCTGGCCAAGACAGATGGGGATCGAAATCTGCTACTATATGCATCTGAGAGGAATACAATTTGGGAATACTTTGATGTCTTTTTACTTAGAATGACGTTACTAGAACAGAATTAAGAACCGGTAAGGTAGTGTCGCGGGTACTTCTGCTTTTTATTTAATCTTCTTGTGCCACATTCTGAAAGTTCTCCATGTGTTAAGCTAAGGGATTTAGTATCCCCTGTCACATTGTCTTGGCTTAAGAGGTTTAAAAGAAAAATTTCTGCCAAAGAAGGTGGAAATTTTCCTGGGTGGAAAGATGACAGCTCCCTCCAAATTATTGTGACTCCAAAAATTAAGGGCTTCCAGGCAAAAATATGGGAAAAGGAAAAGCAGTTTATTACTAGAATATGTATATCTATGTAATAAGAGACAACAAACAACAAAACAAACAAACAAACAGCAACAATAACAAAACCCCAAACAAACAAACAACAAAAAAATAAACCAAACCACCACAAAACCAAAACACAATACTAGAAGTTTCCCACCTGTTAAGCGGTTCCCCCTTTGGTGTAGCTGTGACCACAGCTGCCAGGAGGTGCTGGTGGCTCAGGTGAGGTGGAGGGGCTGCAGTGGCTCCCTCACTGCTTCAGGAATAGCCATTCTGAAAAGGCACTAAGAAAGCACACCACCTACCAGCTTAGCCACATGACAGGGCTAAGCTCCACTCTGCTGTAGGTGAGCAGCAGCCAAATGAACACTGTGGGATTAGTTCAAACACAAAGTCTGAGTTTGGCTGCAAGAGACTAGTTTGCTTAGAAAGTTTGGCTGCGAGAGACTTGTTTGCTTTTTCTATTCTTGCAGAAAATTCAAATTACTACCGCCAGAATATCACTCAATTCTTCTGTTTATCTAAGCCAAGCCTCTGAACAGTGAAGAATTTACCTATCACTCACCAAGTCACATTTCCAAAATAGACAGGATTCAAATGTTGATCTGTTTTCACAGTTCAAATTATTTCCTAGGCTTTCTGCTACATTTTGTGGCTCAATTTCACCATCAAAGGCCATTACATAAAACAAACTGCCTTAAACGTCAGATGCAACAAGTTTGTTTAAAAAATTAGTATTTAGGTACTGAGATTCCTGAGTTTATAAAGGCAAGGCTTCACTTAACAGATTGGTCTCTTTTCTCAGTCTTGCATTTTGCTGGTTACTTGAGAGGTTAACAACTGTTGCTGAAAATGCCCATAAGTCTGCATTTCGGAAAAAGCTGAAAATAGTCTACTTCTAGTTCAACAGCAAAAAAAACCAAAGACGATTCAAAACCATTTTTGTTCTACAGAAGGTGAACTATTCACAGAAAAAGAATAATTAGACACTTTGAACCGTCTTCCTAACATCTTTCACCGTCTTTCTCTGTAGTCTGCACCCAATAATTAGAGGTAGTCCTTCTTTTGCTAGAAAAGTGGTAGATTAGAAAGACCAATTCAAAGCTATATGTTCCAGGTGTTAGAAAGCTGCTTTTTTGAGCTTGCAGTGGGATATCACATCAGCTTAGGGAATTCCCAGTGTATTTTCATAGCATTCTATGCTGCCCTTTTAGAGCCATCTGCTAGCCAGATCAGATGTAAGGAGATTATTTTGAATTTCTACCTTCGGTGCTCATATCTCCCTTGTAGCATAGTTTAAAACCATGAATTTTCTAGATACCTTCAAATTAAGCACTGGTCATTGGCAGTGAGTTTTTTTTGGTTTTTTTCTTTTTCCTCTGCAGCTCTATTTAATATTCAATAAATAAAAATAAAGATTTTTGGCAAAAGTACTTTGTTGCTTTGGGAATGAAAAAAAAATTTATTTAGGATTACTAAATATATATGATTCATTTATACAAATAAATGAAACCACCATATGCATAAAGCTAATATTCCTTGCTGTGTTCCCTAGTGTAGTCACTACTTCATTCTTCAAATTAACAACCTTTCACATAGTTACTGCCAATATGCTGAAGGGTTTAAAATTAAAATATTTTTGCAAACATGGAAACCAGTAGAAATGCTAAGTCTTGAGGTAACAATAGGTTAAAAAAATTAATACACTGTAGCATAATTTCATGTCCATGACTGAAATTTTTTTGTGGTTTTAATTAGTTGATTTGACTTCATTGATCTTCTCTTTACACTGAGAATAANAAGTTTGAAGGCTGGACTGATTTTTTGCTAACTATAACCTACTCTGTTTTCCTACAGACATCTCACTTAAGACTTTAGTTCTTGTCCATAAAACTATGATCTGCTTTTCCTTTATAAAAACATGTATTCTAACTATGGGAAGATTTCTGATCCCACATGAATTCACATTATAAGCCTTTCTCCAGGGAAGATGGGGTGCTGAGTGATCTTCAAGCTGAAATGGATGAACTGCAAATGTTTAGGAAGGCATATCAGCCTTTTAAGACAACAGCAAGACTTGGAAGGAACAGAATGAGATTTACTCAAAAAAAGCAATCTGATTTTGGCCATTTAGAGACTTCTTTTAGGGAGAAGCCATCATAGATTTACAAAATGCAAGCAAATGTGTATGAGTAAGAAATATAAACGCTGATATAGTCAAATTAAGTTGCTTATCCTTAAAATTTCCCGAATCATCTTTATTTCTCAAATACAGCTTTCAAATTCTGACTCCTTTTGAGCTCAAAGCTCAAAACTTCTACAGTATTTCTGATGTTTGAAACAGTCTTGAATGTAAAAGATTTACTTGATGTCACCAATGATTATTTTGCTGTGTTTTCTCTGACTTGGCAATGGATGTGCGCAGAAGTGCACAGAAGCTACTGCTTCGTACACCTTCTTGCACTAAACATGTTGTATGATTTCAGAAATAAAAACCAGTATATTATTTGGATGTCATCAAATTTTGTTACAGGGTGAGAACATATAGAGTCCTGCTTTCCTTGTTACTCAAGAAGGGACCTTCAACATGCCTCACCCCTGGTATCATCATCACTTTGCCCCACCCCGGCAGTGATCGAGGCCAGGCTGGACAGGATGTTGGGGAATGTGGTCTAGTGAGAGGCGTCCCTGCCCATTGTGTGTGGGGGGGGTGGGGCTGGAGCTAGATGATCTTAAAGATCCTTTCCGGCCCAAACCATAGTGTGATTCTATAATTCTATGACTCAAGGTAAGACTCTGAGTGTAGGTATGGTTCCTGGCTCTACCTATGTCTCTGAACAAATGAGCTTTCAGAAGAGAGTGTACTTTTGATTTTATTAACTCAAAGTAGATATGGGTTGAAGTGGCTATAAAACAGCATCACAGCAGACTAACGATGATGAGCTGTCTTACAATCTGTATGATCTTTAGCTATGGTTCTAAATTGAAATAGGAATTAGAGGGGAGAAACAAGAGCTCTGGCATATTATCAATCATTTCATTCATGGTTTACAAATGTGTATGCATGTTATACATTCTTGCATCATAAAAAAACTATTTTTAGTGAGAAAAAAATCTGCAGTTCAAATGAACAAATGATCATTGCTTCCTGGCTAAGATATTAGGCTAAAACTGCAGTGGATTGATAACAAAGTTTCAAAAAATGAAGACTCTTGGTTTCTATCTCTTACCATTCTTCTCAGATAAAAACTGCTGACTAAGAGTTTGACCTAATCTTTCTTACCCATGTGTAAGAAAAGAGTATTTCAAGACAAAGACTCCTCAGGTAAAAGATGCTACAAATTGTCTGGATCATGAGCACTTGGTATCAAATGCAATCATATATGGACATGTAGATAGACCTTAAATGACTGTATGTCCTGAGCATTCTACCCTTTTGATAGAATGGTGATGGTTGCCAGCAAGCTATGACCCAGAGCACTCACTCAAGTGTCTGTGTTTTGCTCTTTATTGCTAACTTCCATCAGCTGAAACATCAAATTCTTGCCCAGAATACTGCTACAGTTATGTAAAGCTCTTCATGAACCATCACTTCACACAGATGTTTAACCTTCAAGCCGTGAAGTATAGCTCTGCTAGTTGCCAGGCTTGTCAATTTATTTTACATTGACAATCATGCTAATATAGTTTGACGTAGACAAGTTTTGCAGCCAGCCAGTTACATTAGATAAACAAGGCAGATGACTGCAGTCCACTGCAAGATACGTCTGAACACAGCACACCACAGCATGTCTCATAGGATGCACTGCTCAGTTTCATATCAACTACTGTCCCAGATAATCATAACTTTTAGTAAAATATTTTTTTCCTCACCTGAGCACTATTCCCATTTCTTTTGTGGTCATGTTACCTCAAATATGTTCAGTAAATATGAATATGAAATATGAAATATATCTGAATACTTGGCTTACAACATGAACTGCCAAGCAAGACGAGTACTGCTGAGATGTCCCTGAAATAAGTTTATTGAACCTGAGGAAACTCATTCAAATTCTGGCAGCAAACTGGAAGTACCTTAGAGTAAAAGAACAAGTATTTAGGGTTTGGAAATAATTATTTACAAGAATAATTTAAATAGGCTGGATACGTGCACACTAATGAGGAAGGTGCAATGGGGATATGATAATTGGCTAGAATTACCTGAAAAATAAAAGCAAGTACAACAGTAGCTGCAACATGAGAAAATGAAACTAGATATTAAGTTAAAGTGTCGGCTACACCGGATTAAAAAAAAATTTACACCAAAAAGAAACTGTAGATAAATAAAATTTATCTACAAGATATTTATCCCAAGATAAATAAATTGATAACCACTAGAATATTTAGACAAATAGTGAATACGGCTTCAGTCTGGAATCAAACACACATTGGCCAGTGAGTACCTTTAAAGGTTTTTGACCTTGTCTCCATCTTTGAATTCTGTGAGTCTCATTACTGAGAATTATTGGGTTTGGGTTTGAATGGGATTAAAAACTGCAGGGTAAAAAGAACTCTTGGAGTTTTCTGTTTTTTTTGTTTTCTCCTCTCTCTTGCCTTATGAAACTGAATTAATTCTAACCAAAATTATCACTTATAGAAATTACTTGAGCATACATAAAGGTTTAATTTCCCTTAAGATGTTAAATAACTATTAGTGTAGGGAAATGAGAAATATTTACCTTTTGTGAGACTGCAGAAAAAAAATCTGAAATTTTACAACTGAATATTATGATCAATATAAATGAGCCTATTTTAAAACCTATGAATTCAAACATTAGTCCTTGATGTTTCCCATCTCTAGTATACCTTTATGAATTTGATGGACAGCATGATTTTGTCCAAGTTTTTCATGGTCATGTAGTGCAGCTGAGGGTGTAAACTACAAGATCTTTATGTGTATATACTGATGATCATTATGAAAAAAAAATAGAAAGTAAGATAGCAGAAAGCCTGGGGTAGTACTGTATGTTCTGCCTGCAAGAAAAACTTCTTTATTTCTGCCTGGGCAGACTGCTGTTATCCTTAACCGTGGGGACAATCACTCCATAAGAGTCTTGAAACATCTGTATTTCATACTGTAAAACAGAAACATGGCATTTTTTCTTAAATCAATTTACAACAAGTAGGAAAGTCAGAATTATAATGTAAGCAAATGGCCCTTTGGCCAGTGATTAAACAATTGATGATTTTATCAATAACTGATACACATCAATGTTGATAACAACAATGAACAGGCAGTTACTTATAAAAAGAAGTACTATAAACAAAACCTTAGATGTTTCTAATGAAAATACCATTTATATGTGCAAATATATTGTTTCTGCCCCATCTTAAAGCAGACTTTCAAGACAGAGACAGCAGTTCTGTTCAGCTCTTATACATCGTTTAATCCAGGGGACAAGGTCTTTTGTAGCCTGTCATCAGCAATGTTGAGCAACTAAAAATCTGCTGAAACACTTACTGTCTCCATAGATCTCAGTTGTGACAATGACAGCCCCAACTTAATTTTTCAATTACCCAAGACAATGAATAATGTCAAAACCCTCATCTACAACATATTCCTGAGCTGCAGGTTGGAGACATTTATTTATCACAATGCAGCTCTGGTCTTTGTCTCTTTCATGATGATGATGATGATGATGATGATGATGATGATGATAATGACAACAACAACAAATTTAAAATAAACATTCTTTTTTGTTACTCTATTTTAGAAGTGCATCTATCTTAGCAAAAGTATTCTGCAGATTTGGCTGATTAAAAAACTGGGCTCAGCTGTCAGAAAAAATATCCAGAGAGCTTAAATTATCTATAAGCTTTCTTAGGAAATCCTAATTCATTAATTAGAAACCTTTAAATTTATTGAAATAAATAACTCTTTGTCTGAGGATTGTTTGCAAACTATTCTGTATAAATATTATTGTTTTTCTGTTTGTATCAAGCAATGCTGAAGATAAGGGACAAAAATTAGACAAATTCACAAACAAAAATGAAAATTTTTGTCTTAGAAAATGATGTCATGAACTTCTTTGAAAAAGTGGTAGTGATGTTTGGAGAAAATCTATACTTTAGCCACTACTTTAATATAGATGGCAGAGGGACAACTGTGATTGTGTTGTAGACATTGAGACATAGGTATCCCAGCCACACAAGGGCAAGAGCAGAAGTTGGCTGATCAGCAGTGATGGATGGGTTTGAAGAAGACAATGTAATTGTTTTGTGACAGATCGTTTAGAAGAGGTAGAAGAAGGGAAAAATCAAATTTTTTCTGGAAAATAATAGTCAGAGGTGAGGCTGGAGTTAAGATGAAACAGGTCAGACATTACAACCCGTGCACCTGCAGAAGAAAGCAGAATAGCAGTCGCTATGAGATACAATCCATTTTTTAATTGATCAATGATATAATGATTGATTACATAACTAGATACTATTTTTTTTATTCACTGAATAGTTTGCTCATATTCATATAGAGTTGGGGAGAAAGGGCTTTGATTTACTCTGATATTCAAAGAGCAAAATAAACTATAAAGGTATTTAAGAAGCTGCATTTTTATTGATTGGTTGTGAAGCTTTAAAGCATTTGTGGTCAAACGCATTATTCAAGAATATTCTTCCAGGTACAATGCATTTGACAGTATAGTTTTGTAAAATGAACACATAAAAATTTATATCCAGTCAATTGAAATGTATACATTTGGAATATAAATGTACCATCGGATGTTACTTCCTCATCAAGGCTCTCCCAGCTGTCCATTTCTGAGCTCTCATGGCTCAGAAAAAAAGGCTAAATATTTGTAGTTCAGACCTTCAGACAACTCATAGGATTTCCACACACTAACTGGTAGTGAGCTTTGAGGAGCTTTAAAGAATTCTCTGTCCCTTCTAAATCAAGGTAGAACTCGTTTCAAACTTTTGGATTTCTGCCATCTTTTTCAGGCAAAGAAGAAGAAGAAGAAGAAGAAGAAGAAGAAGAAGAAGAAGAAGAAGAAGAAGAAGAAGAGAAGAATGAAATGTGAGAGAATCTTATGATGACAGAATCTAGGAAAGAATTGATGAGAGGGAAGTAATAAAAATGAAATGTTTGTTAAGGAAGCTCAGTTTTCTTTTTGTGCTTCTGATTTTAAGAGCAAGCTCCCTAACACGTCTTAGAAACTAAACATTAGAATTTAAAACTTTCCCTCCTGGGATCACTTTCCTTCTCTCTTTTATTCTTCTCCTCATACTGGCAATGAATTTGAAAACCTCAGCCAGACAGATCTTTAAAACTCTCATCATTCTTAAAAAGAAATCCAGTGTTGGCAAGTTCTGACACTGGACAAACATGTCAACAAACACTGAGAAAGTGCTGCCTCCAAGCAGCAGAGCACACTAGGGCTGTGTTTACTCAAGCTTGTCGCTACCAGGCTTCATTAAGAGTGATGACATTTTTAAACACCATCTCTGTGGTACTATGTGATAGAAATCAAATCTAGCAGGCACACAAAGGCCCTTGTCTCTGCTCAAGACTTGTACCAACTTCTGTTGTTAAGGATACAACAACATTTTCTGGATGAAGGAAAGAGATTGCAAGGAACTGATCCTAAACTGAACAAAGTGAATAGAAAAGTTCTCTTTTCATACTGGTGGAGTTAGGTTTAAACATTGTACACCTCTTCTCCCTGCCTGCACACAGAAAAATCTGAAGTTGATATACAGAAGGCACAGAGAGATATTATTTAATTCTAGAGTACGGTTGTGACCACTAAAATTATTAAATTGCTCCTACTGTTAACCAGAAGGGTTAACAATTACTTACTGAATCTGAGCCTTCCTTTTCAAAACAAAGAAACCCATCTTTGTCCTGTAACACCATTTTCTATATTCTTGCTTAGCACAAGCACTGCTTTACATGTTTTTCCTGTCATCTTATTGAAAGAAATTCTTATATGTGAAGATAGAAATGAAGGTCATGATTATTTTCATTTGACTTCATGCACATATATGACCAGTACTATGGTATTGAAATGTCTAAAATGTGCATATATGTTGAGGAGCAAGTTGATCAATAAATCGACTAAATGCACACTCAAAAAGACTTCCAAAGAAGGAACTATACTGTAAAAGGGTGGAGATGACTCACTTTTTCTCTGGAGAAGGGGACTAGATTTTAAGCTATGGCTGGAACCAAAGTAAAATTAATACAATTCCTCAAAGAATAGGATAGGATAGGATAGGATAGGATAGGATAGGATAGGATAGGATAGGATAGGATAGGATAGGATAGGATAGCATAGCATAGCATAGCATAGCATAGCATAGAATAGCATAGAATAGAATAGAATAGAATAGAATAGAATAGAATAGAATAGAATAGAATAGAATAGAATAGAATAGAATAGAATAGAATAGAATATTTCAGTTCATCTAGTTCATCTGCCTAACCAATTCAGAGCTAATCAAAAGTTAAAACGTTGCTGTTAAGGGCCTATGCCAAATACTTCTAAAACACTGACGGGCCTTGCTCACCTTTCTAGGAAGTGTTTGACCCCCCTGTTGCAGCATTTGACTTCTAAATGTCCAGTCTAAACATCCCCTGATACTGCTTTGAACCATTCACAAAAGTCTTATCACGAGATCCCTGAGAGAAGAGGTCAGCATCTCCCTCTTCACTTCCCTCCTCACAAAGCTGTAGGAGCAATGAGGTCACCCCTCAGCCTCCTTTTTTTCCAAACTAGACAAATCCAAATCTTCCCAACAGGACATTCTTCCCAACCCTGACATCAGATTTTTTGTTCTCGTCTGGACACATTTAACGCTCTTCACATCTTTCTAAATTGTGAGGCCAGAACTGCACACAGGACTCAAGGTGAGGCCACCCCACCACTGAGTACAGTGGGATAACCATCTCTACTGAGGAGCTGTTTGTGCTGTTTGGTGCACCCCAGGACAGCGTTCACCCTGCTGGCTGCCCGGGCACACGGCTGACACACTGAGCTGCTGCCAGCCAGCACCCCCAGATCCCTCTCCATTCACTCTTTTCCCAGTTCATGCTTGTGTCCAGCTTAATATAATAGATAATATAAAAATTATTAGTGTATAATATATAAAATATAAAATGTTATTCATAATGTATAAAAATGTATAAAATAAGTATACCTACACTGTGTGTGCACTTCTACCTGTTACTACATTATCTGCAAGAAACAAATACGCAGGCTTCCATTTACAGGAATTTTAAAAAAAAGAATTCTAAGTAGAATTCTTAAAAAACATAGAGGTCTTTTTTTCTGAGCAGTTTTATTATTAACAGTTAAGAAAGATGTTTTCAAGTGAGAGTTTTAAAATAGCTGGAAAAGTTGGAAAAACACTTTCTAAAAGCGAATTGCAGAATTTATTGCAAGCCCAGAGAAAACAAGTACATTTACAATGTGGAAATTACATAGGCTGGTGTTTTCACACATATGTGCCTCTGGATAAGAGCTTTAATTCCTATTTAGGCACTAAACCAGAACAAGCATGTTTTCAATAGAAACAAATCATAGCAAGACAATTATATTGCAAAACACACCAAGATAAAACTCTCTAGCAAGCATACATTACATAAAAATAAAAATAACAACCCATGACATCTGGATTGATATGCACTGATTACCTTTGTAAATGTAAAGATACATCTAAATCCCTAACTTCAGAATTCAGGTATGACCAAGAAATGTCTTTAATTTGACACCGATATCTGACTACATCTTTATTCAGAAAAGAATAAACCTGCATGCTTCTTATTTTCAAATGTATATAATTTATATAGCTTGTTACTGACTGATGACCAAAATGCTTAAGCTAAGGTACTTGTGATGGAGAATCTATTACCAATGTATGATTAAATAAAATAATAGTTTTTCCTTTTGAAATATTTCTTCAAAATGCATACAGATTGCTTGCTAACAGTTGGAAAAGAATTTAAAAACTATCAACTTATGCAATTTTTGCAAAGAATTTGGCTTTGCCCAGATTTCAGTAGGACCAGTGTTTGAATTTTGATGTTACATGAAACATCATCTATCGATGTTGGTGATTTTTGCCAAACTGATACAGTAAAACTTTATCCATTGTTTGACAATTACATCTTTACTTTGTAAAGGTCTTTTGGTGTTGCTGGCTTTTGGGGTTTTGTTGTTGTTTGGGGAAGGGGAATATGTTTGGCCTTGGTTTTTTTCCTAAGAACACAGGATTTGATTTTATAAATACTCCAGTTCTATGTTGGGAGTTGCTTTCATTGTTTCGTTATTTTTTCTTTCTATACAAAATCAGCAGTAGTCAAATGCACCTATTTCTAAAAATGCATTGGAATGAAACAGCAGGAAAAGGAGAGAAAATCTCCAGATATTTAGGGACAGAGTAACAGGGTAACTACCAGCAACAATGAAAACTTTATAGGGCTGCACTTTATTAACTCTGTCCATTTCAAGCTACTAATAATTAGCTGAGCTCAAAATGATTGCTTAGCATTCAGCAGGGAAGGTAGCATTTCTCCAGAAGGGACTTTGTTATTGGAAACTGTTTTTATAAATGCATAGTTTCCTTAATTCCAGTATAATGATCTTTCCTGACTTAGTTATTGTTGTTTTAAGTGGCTAAAGTAAGCATTCTTGTTCATGTACTTTCAAATGAAAACATGAGTGTTCATGGTTGTATATTACTGAAGCTTTCCCTTATTGCCCCTACACACCCCCTTTTTCTTCAGACTGCAGTCTCTAGGTACTTTGATAGTTTATACTTTCTTCTCAGAGTGAGGTGTTGTAGTAAAAAAGTTCCTTTGGCAGCTACCAAAATATGTCACACTGACTGTAACCTTTAAAAAAGGAAATGCTCCATGGAGCTTTAATTGAGTAAACAGCATATTCTGTCCTGAAAATGGAGATATTGTCAAAGAAGAAATTATATGAAAGAATGTATATATTTTTTTATTATTTTTTACTTTATTTTGATACTTAGAAGTGCCTCTTTAAGACTTCTGTGTTGTACACTCATATTACTAGGATAAATTACTACTTTTTCCATGTGTAATGTCATTGTGAGCAGAAGCGTAAGAGACATTGGCTATTGTTTTGAACTGGATTGTTTCCTATGCTGGCCACAGTCAAAGCAGAACAGCTACTCTACAGGGGCTGCAGGGAATTTCTGTGCAAACACACCATTTTTGGATGAGGACAGGGAATCTGAACAGAATGGAGTGAGACACACAAGTAGATTTTAGTTATATTCACTGTTTGCTAAAGTTTGGTTTACATCTATGAAAAACACTGGAAACATAACCAAGAGATTACCAAGCTTTGAAAATCCTTCACAGCAGAGATATGTCTCAAGTCTCCCTGCTAATACTGCAGCTTAAGTCTTGCAATACAGATCTTGGATCAAATTTGCATGGGTAAGGTTTTTGTTAAATTACAGAGTGGTTCAATTTAAAAAGAAAAAAATGGACACATTGGCCTGAACTGCTTTCAGCATTGCAAGATGAACAAGGTTACATCATTTGTGAATTTAGAGAAAAGTTCAGATTTCACCCTGCACAAATGATTTCATTTAGAGTCAGCTAGGATGAACCATGATGAGATATATGCAATATAAATGGACCTCCCTCACCTTTGAAGAAACAATTTATTTACCAGAAAAAAACAACTAAAATGTGACAATATCATACAGTCTTCTTGTTTCTGACTGAGTATTACTTCTGAATATTATAACGGGTGTTATTAGTTACAGACTACGCAGTAGCTGGATTATTATCTACACTCAGAGATGGAAAAGAGGGACTATAGATTTTATCACACCTGATAGGCACACAGAATCTGCATATTCAATTTTACCTTCAGGGTATTATCAAGTTGTGTTAAAATGATCAAGTCACCCCCGTTATTAGTGACTAGCTTCCCAGACCAACCATTTTTAAATTAATGGTCTTATAGGAATGGACTGGTGGAGCAACAAAACATATTGGCAAATAAATTCATGCACAAAAACAATATAAAGTAACTTAGATTGGAAGATCATCTATTCCAAGCCTCCACACAAAGCAGAACCAACTTCAATGTTACCCTACTTGATATCCAGTTAGGTATCCACATGGATATTCTATGTCTCAGAAACCTTTCCCAATGATGACTCTCATTAGAAAGATTTTGTTCCCTTATATTCATAAAACCTTTATGTTCATACTGGGACTGAGAAAATTTAGATTAAGGTAGTATAAAAAGCTGAACAAGGGGGAAAATGAAGAAGAAGACTAAAACTGCTGAAGCAAAGTTCCATTATCATTACATTTAAATATATATATTTAAAAA
>WAAG01022951.1:0-40323 GCA_013390105.1 Tichodroma muraria
AAAGATACTTGTAACTCCACAGCATCTGCATGTGCATCTGAGCTGGGCTGTGCTCCAGTGGGGCAATTTTTTGAAAGTAATAACAGCATGGACAGGGTGTTTCTTTCTGGAATTGATCATCTGTGAACAATGGATACAGATAAAACACGGGAGAAAATGTTCTGGCTTTCCCAGCCACTGATCTGCGACCCACGGAGCTGCCTCAGGTAACACAATGGTATTGTTTAAACTTTCAGGAACATGTTGCAGATTTCCAAAGTCCCTCAGCTGTTTGCTGGGAAAGGTTTGAATCTACACTGATGAGCTGTGCAATCTAGCTCCCAGATTTTCAACTGTTTCTATAGATAAGTCCATATAGATAATGTTTATATAAACAAGGGCTCTGTTTTGCATTTAACTTGACAAATAAAGAAAGACCTAAATACACAAATATACAAAATTTAATCCAAAATGTCTCCTTTGCTGTTGATATAAAGTTTGCAATAAATGGGAGATAAAATATGTAAATATTTGAACAAAAAAATAATTAAAAGAAATGAGAGAAACTCCTGTTTTCACAGCTGGTCATTGGTGCTAATTGCCAGCCTCACACTTCATCTTCAAGACTCAGTTGTTTAAGGTAGCCATGACATATTTTCTGTCAAGAAGCCATTCATGTCTATAAAGATACATATCCCAACTTCACTCTTCCAAAACAGCCAATTCATTCAGAATTTGTAAGACATACAAGTGTTGCAGCTTCACTGATGCTCATGGAAGGGATTTGCCTCACCTGGGATATGTGCAAAAGGGTTTTATTACTTGTTACAATTTTTTCTTTTTCTTTTTTTATCACCTGCTATTGTTTTTCCAGCTCCTCACTTTCCAATACAACTTAAAAACTCTCAACCTCCCACAGAGTCCATTCCCCAGCAACAATAACTCCGTTAGAATGAATGTTACAGGAATGATGTTTCCTTACTACCAGTAATTTAATTATAAAATGCGTCTTGGCATCCTCACTCTTTGTATCCAGCACCAAGTGGACAAGGCAGGGAGGCTTCTCCACTCCCTGGTATATCTCAGCCTTGGTGTTGAGGAACTGTCTTCTCCTGGGATAAGAGCCTAATTTATCATCCCTATAATGATGCATGTTTCTTGTTTCATCCAGCTGCCTTCTTGGGAAGAAATGGACAGCTAAATAGATTTAAATAGATTATATCCTAATTAATAATTAACATTTAAAGCAGATATACAAAATGGCTCACAGCCAAGTGGGAAATAAATCCTTTTCTTCAAGCTACAATTAATTTCTTCCAGAGATGAAATGATAAGAAGTACAAGAAAATATTTAGCAACATTTATCTTCACATTGAAATAGAAGTATTATGACCTGAAAAATGTATGGAAAGGTTCCTGATATCTGGTCCTCCTTGATAATATTCTTCCATAGTGCTCAAACATAATGCTGAATAACAAATACACCACAAAGCTCTGCCTCCTATCCCATAAAGTCCGCTTCTCCCTACTGCTTTTTTTTCCTCCTCTTTGTCTAAAAATTAAATAAAGTATATGAAATTAATCCAGTGAAGAAAAAAACATCCCAGGATTCAGAGGAGAAATCCTTACATTTCTACTTATTCTCAGCAAAGTCTGGAAAAAAGTAAGATTGAACACTGGCCAGCTTTACAGACCCTCTTACGGCAAAGATTGCAGGACCACTCTGCTGCCACTTTTAAGCTCCAGGCAGCTACACTGTGAATATAGGAAGGAATATTCCATGGCATTTGAAGACAAGCCTGAAAACATGCATTACATATATTTTTATAATAAATAAAGCATTTTTTCCCCATAACTCCAGCAATGCAATCCAGTACTATTAATCTCAGTGCTTACATTTGCATTTACTCAATCCCTTCCTATCCAGAGAGCATTTCCTCTTCCCTCCAAACACAGCTGCTTTAATCCCAAGGCCCTGAACACAAACACATTTCAGCACTGACAGCAGGAGCAGAGGCCAAGGAGCCAAAGCAAGACCTGCTGAGTCTCAAGGCTGCTGTCACTCCCTCTGCCTCAGGTGATATCTCCACAGGTGATATTTCCCCCTAGACTGCATATTTTAGAAACAGCAGGCAGAGATGGGGTGGAACAATGTGCTCCACCACATTTTGACATATAAAAATGCCACTCCTCTGACACAACAAAAAATGCTCCACCCTGGCTTTTGACACACAGGGGGCCCTGAGGAACCTGATCTAGGGGAGGGGTGTCCTCCCTGCACATGGCAGGGGCTGGAGCATGATGATTTTTACCATCCCTTCCAGTGCAAGACATTCTGTGATTCTATGATGCATTTCAGGTGGAAAACACTTGAAGGATTCAGGTCTTTTCCAGATGGGGACAGTGCCCAGCAAAGGATTTACCTGCTGAAGGATCCTGTGGTACCACTGCAATAACCCAGATAATTACAAATCGTTATCTTGAGCCAAAGCTTACAGGTCAAACTGGCCAAGAGGCTTCAAATGGAAGCTCACGTCGTCTTTGAGTAAGTGAACATTAAAAGAAAGGAAACAGATTTTATTTTGAAGGCTGTGCTAAGCAAACATCTCTTGCAGAAAGTGAATAATAAATATGCTGCCTGCCATAGTAATGTCCGTGGGGGAGAGGTAAGGAATTGCTATAAAACATAGTATTCTAACTACTACAGATGTTGCTGCTAGAATTTACAGTTTTCCCTGCGTGCTTATCTCTCCTCACCAGTTTCTGCATGTTGAATCACATTCAAACATGGACCATTTTAAGCCATCTTTTTATTATTTTAACCTTTTTTCTTTTGAGCTACAATTAATTTCTTCTGTGCTATTCTGTAATGTTAAATAGATTCAAGACCTGTATTTACAAGCCACATGCAATCCTATTTTGGCACATGTAAATTACATGCAAATACATTCTAAATTAGTTTGTTTATCACTCCAGAATTCTAATCCAAAGGTTTTGTTTTTTAAATTTAGTTTTCATTCTGACATGTTTACAAATGAGTTTGACTCTGGAAAATAACTTAATAAACTCAGGGTTAGCTATGCAATTAGAGGAGGCATCTGGGAACCATAAAACCTGGAAAACAATATTTACATCTTTTGTACATCCAAGATTCCACCTTTTTTTTTTTTTTTCCCTCCCTTAAATTCATCATTTCAAAATATTGCTGTTATTTTCGTATGAGGACAAACAGCAAGAACTCATTTTTATAACCAATGACCCCTCTCTCCAACAAGCAATTCATAGGGTAGCACTGGATAAAATGCATAAAGTAGAAGATTTCATTATAAAAAAAGAGAAAATGAAAAATAACTGAATTAACATTGATCATGACTTTTCAACAGCATTTCTTATTATTACGGCCAGGCAAAGTCTCCTGTGGGCAGTAAAGCTTTCCCATGTATTATTAGCCCTCTACAGAAAGCTATGAAAAGACACAAATCTGTTTTGTCAAAGGACAGAAGAGCGTTTAGTTATAAGAGAAAGTATGGCCATAATCCATTGTGGGGTTGAAGGTGAAGAAAACAGAACTATAACACGAAGCCTTAAGAGAGTAATACCCCCGCAGGTGATTCCTGAGCACCAGGGCCGAGCCGCCGGCAGAACTCGCTCCCAGGGCAGCCTGACATCCCCACGGTTTGTGTTTGTGAGCAGCAGCTCTGCTACCTGGCAGCTCTGCTCCTGCTTCCAGAGGCGTTTTCTGGGATGCCACAAGCGGCCGAGGCGCCGCTGGAAAGGCAGCGCCCTGGCAGAGGTGTCCCCAGAGGTGGGGATGCCTTGCTTGGCTGTGCTGCTGCTGGTGGTCCAGCCCAGAGCCCAAACGAGACCGTTTAGGGAAGTTTTCCAGCACACAGAGAGGCGTTCGAGTGCTCGGATGACAAAACTGGAGCCCACCTCCCGCAGTGAGGGGGTTCAGTTCAGGGTCAGCGCGAAGCCGCTCTCGCTGCGGGGTTTGTCCGGCCTTTGACAAGAATTAGGGGTTTGGTCCAAGTCAGCTGCAATTTAAGTTCTCTGGATCAGATCCCAAAGCAAACGTGCAGCAGGTCTAAGTGAGGGTTCCTTTTGCATCCAGCCACAGGCCCCACACCCTCGCGGTCCCTGGAAGGAAGGGGGCTCAGCACAGGGGATAGGCAGCAGCACAACAGAATTTTGCATCACTGTGAGGCTCCCTGGAGGGTGGGCAGGAAAAGCAGGGTCTCTACAAATAATCCTTCCTTCCTTCCTTCCAGTAGTCCCCAGAGGATAAGGACAAGGGATGCAGCTGTGCGACAGGGCAGGTAATATAATAAAGCATCAAGAATAACACAATCTCCTGCTATCTCCTAGGTACTTTGAAAACAGTTATTTTCATTTTGATTCATATGGCCCAGAAATGTGGCTCTGGTTTATGCTACCTCCCCCCTTACCCCCTCTGCCTTGTGCCCCCTCCCCTCCTCTGCCTGGCTCCTCTGGCAGCAATCTCTGTCCTGGCACTCACAGCACTTTTGCAGTCCAGTGTAGGGTCTTGTGCAACACCAGGAGCAGACCATGGTGTTAAAACAATATTTCACCTTCCTTTAACCCGCTTCTTAAGGACACTGCAGTGCTACTCCTGCCTAACAGACCTCATGCTATCTCATTTAGCAGCAGCTCAAATGACTCCCTCCAAAACTGCACTGAGCTGTGATGAACAAGTCTCTGTTCCACCATGGCTTATGCTGCACTTACAGTCTGAATTCACAGAACCAGCACACCTTCCCCATTCAAATCTCTACTAAAAATTCCTTAATTATAAGCTCAAAATAATAATAAGGGCTCTGGGTTATCCTTTCTTGTGGGTTTCCCTGTGACCTTGGCTGACTGCTTTAACAGAAATGTTCTGCATACAAAAAAAAATTAGCCCACTGGCAATCCTTAGAAACAAATGAGCTTAGGAAAAGTACCTTGTGCAGTTCCAGCTCCCCTCTTCCTCAGTCCCACTGGTTGTTGCTGTATAATCACCACTGTTTGTGCCATCTTCTCTCACATCAGAATTTGGAGGAAAGAGGGAGCAAAGAGATACAGTTCTAAGAAAATAATATTTTATTTTTGACATTCTCTTTCCATGTTACTCATCCGCTGCCCTGAGCTTTGTTTGCTTAAGTTGCCAACTATTCAGGAGCAGCTTGGTGTCACTGCATCCAGCAGGATGACACCCCTGTGGACTGGAGTACGTGGATGCTGCTAAAATAGAAATGAATCACAATTGCTGTGTGTGCCTGGCTAGGTTAAAGAAAGACACAAGCTAAGGTTCAGGCCCAGGTGCAGTTCAGCTGCACTGGAATGACAGCACCCTAAAGCCAGTGAAAAAAAGCACTTGGGGCTTGTTTGTCTCTGCCACAGCACCCAAGTAACTGGGCTTGGGGACACCTGTCCCCACACTGGTGAGGCTGCAGCTCAGCTCTGCTGTTCAGGGCTCTGCTGGCTCATGCATTTCTGCACTGTGTTCTATTTTGTAGTGTCAATGTAATCCTCTGCCGCCTTCTAGATATTTAATACACTGATTTCCACTTAGTCTTGTTCAGGTCACTCAGCAAGAAGAAATGTGCCTAAGTGAAGAGAGACGGGTGACCTTGAAAATTAAAATTTCATTAAAAAGGAAGAACACTTTCCATCATTTCTAAAAACATCTGATACTGAAGAAATAAGGGGTTTATGAGAAAAAAAGTTTCTATTTTAAGTTTTCCCTAAGCTTACACAAAAAGAGGAGCACAATACACCTGTGCACAGACTTGCTCATTTTCAGTCCCTCTAAAGGAGTGAGATGCTCATTCTGCACATTGTGAAGTAAATCAGAAAGTATTATGTGCAAACATTTACAGCATAAAAAGCCTCGTCACCTGGGATACTTGCTGCTTCTGAAAATTCTGATCAAAGATAAGAACCAAGACAACTCACTGTAATCAATTATGCACAGATAGTCCTCAGCCTATGTGCAATTCATAAAAATAATACTAAAAACATAACGTGGATTTACATGCAGAAATGAAATATGGACATGGTCAAAACACTAATCTTCTGATTGCTATCTTAAATTGGCAACCCCAGCACTTTGAGCGAGTCTCTGGCTAGATACTGCTCCCTTGAAGAAATTTCCAGCAGTCCTTCTGCAGCTCCTGCTTACACCAGAAGAGCTGCAGAGCCACAGTCCAGGACTGGAGGTGACAGGAGGCAGCACCCAGGCAGTCAATGCTGCAACAGCCTGGACATGGGTGTTATGTCTGTGCAGGCAGAGGTGACTAACCCCCCTACACATCCCCAAAGGCCTCACGGTGCTCAGAAAGACATTATTTGACAATCTGACTGAATTTAACAGAGGAACAATGCCCGGCCATATCCCATGTGCAGCACAGGGTCCCCTATATGTGCACCCTCTACACATGGACTGACCAGAGGCAGTGGTCACTCTCCCACATTAGCCACTAAACCCAAAAGGCAAGTTGAAGACGTATCCAGGTTTCAGGCAGGTATGAACATGCTACAATTGTCTTCCTCACAAATACCAAATTCACACTTTGAGGTCTTTTCTATGTCTTTTCCACTCACCCTTATAACAGTAAAGTCAAGGAATTCACGTTGCAATATCAATCCTCTCATCAACTTTACACCCCTCAAAACGTTCAAGATATTTAGATTTCCATGCAAGGATTTGTTCCTGTTTTGCTGTAGCTGACATCCTTTCGTCACAGGTCTCACACATTTTTGCCCAGGTGAGCTCCAAACAGTACCCAGTGACTTAATGAGCAGATCAATTACTGTTCATAAGAAAAGATACTGTCTCTTTAAAGGTTATTTGAAGGTTGATTGCTATCTTATTGCTTATATCCTGCAAATCTATTCAGCCTTATGAATGAATTTGACCTTTTTATACTTACTGGGGGAAAAAAACAGAACAGAAGTTAATTTAGAGCTCTATAATACAACACTTTTTCCCAGAGAAATGAAAGGGCATTCAAATCGATACCTGCACAATAACACTCTGATGAATGTTTGCACCCAATTTTCTCATTTTGCTAACTTGAGATTGGGCATTTTGAATAGTTCTCAAAGAACATATTCTTTATGTGCTGTGAAGTTTGTGGTATTGTGTCCAAACAATGCTAGAGGATAATCATTATAGGAGTGTCACTGGGCCTGAAAAGGTCAGTTAGTTAGAAATGTCAGCTTTCAATGCAACTGTGCCGGACCTTCCCATGTAAGGATCCAATTAAAGGGACATGCCAAGGTGCATGGAAACACCATGGTGACCCAGAATAATAACAAGGGATTGTGGTAACACTTGATATTTTTCTTCAAAAGTAATGGATTACCCTTTAGAATATCTTCTCTGCAGTCTTATTTTGACTTTGCAAATATCACTTCTTCTACATGTATCCAAAAAAAGGTCACTTTCTTAAATGCAAAGGTGGGGATGAAACAGCCTTACTAAAAGTAAACATTTTACAACCAAATGGGCATAAAGTTCTGGTTTCATTATTGAATCAAAAAAGTATCATTTCAGAAAAACTCAGAACTGGGATATTTGAGATGGATGTGGGCAATGTTTGGGGACACAGGTGGAGATAGGTCAGGGGACAGGCAGAAAGACCAGGGAGGACTTATTCCCTTGGGTGTGAGGGGAGGGAAAAGACAGTGGAGTAGGAGGCATCTCTACAATTATTATTCCGGCAAATTCAGAGGTATAACTGAGAATTAGGAAGGTACTGATCTGCATGAATGAATAATTACAAGCAACAATATTATTTCTCCTTATCACAGCAAATGGAAATTCTTACAGCTCTTCAGATACTGTAAAGATGGGAAATTGGATATAGTAAAATTTCCTAATTTGCCTCAGGACATCTAATGGCACAAAAAAAAAAAAAAAAAAAGAGCCCACGTCTTCCTTCTGCTCTCTGTTAGTACAATCATCTTGCTTAAGTTTCATCAAGTCTGGAACAAACTTCTTCCTGTAGCTTTATTGTCCAGCTAAGACAGACAACATGGGAATTTCACTTTGAGCTGAGATTTTAGCATTTATATTTTATTTTTAGGATAGGGAAATTCTTGTACTGTGGGTTCAGACAAACCATTTGGGGTCTATAGCCTTGCTGAGCAGTGAGATTCTGACCCCCCCAGTTATCTCACATTATTGTGGGTAAATGGGTGGATTAATACCCAATTATATGGGAAATAATTCACTGAACATTAAAAGACTCAATTATGACTGGAATTCTAAGTAATTTCTTTTCTCCATCAACTTTGCAAGTAAAAGAGCATGTGAAGCTTCACTAACAAACATGAGCAGTGGTTCTGCTAGGCTGTTTAAAATCTTCAATGCCATCCTTTGACACACACTTAGACCAAAATCAATGTGCAATTAATTAATAAGGGCTTGCAAAAAAAAATGTCCCTGAGTTTTAGCAGCAAACAACTTTCTGTCACATTTTATTAGTTGGTATCATTTTTACTAATACCTGTCTTATAGCTTCATGACTTTGAGTTCATATTATTTTCATGCTTCAATTAGAAAGAAGTTGATAGCCAGACTATCCAGGAGGGTAATGGAAAAGTCTTGTAGCAGGGCTTAGTGGTGGAATTTATAGTTAAATGAAACTTTGAAATATACTATAAAACTTCTCCTTCCTTTACGTACTTTTACTTGAGGTCTCATAAGCAGTAATATGTAGAAATGCAAAACTTAATCAGCTAAAAAATATAGCAAATCCCACATATCACTTTATGCAATGCCAGGAGAGCAGAAATATATTTTCCTAACCAGAGGAAATTAACTAGGCAACAGTCCTATATCTATAATTTAAAGCAGTAAAATATGTATGGCAGAAGCTAAAGCCACCTTAAAAGAATTCAGGGTAGCAGTATATCACAAATTAATGAAATGGAGACATTTTTAGAGCATGCAGCACTGATGATATTAAAGGGGGGAGAATATTTCACCACATAGATCAGACTGATAAATATTTTTAAAATCAAGATTTTTTTCCCTGTTTAAAAGTGTAAGAGCTTGAATATTAGGAGGAAGCACATACGAACAATTAACATTTCTGATCAAATCTCAGTGGAGAGAAGGATTAGTTTACTCTGTCCCTTCTTGTCCTAGCCCTGATGTGGTTTACACATTAGGAAAATCTGAGTAAATCAAAAGCCAGGAATTATGGAGTCAGCAATTACTTTTTTTTTTGTCTAAAACAGAACTGAAAGAAACTTAAAAAAATTACTTTATATTCCACGCTGTAGCCAAGCTGGACACTATGGAATATTCAACTACTCCAGGTTCTCTAAATGCAATCAATTTACTGCTGCCAAATGTAGTAGGTTCATATACATCTGGGAAACATGCACCTACGGTGCTGATGAATTTCTCCTGACATTGCACTGATTTCAAGAGAATGTTATTTTAAATTGGCAGTAGAGAGACTGGTAGAGAAGGATAAAGCCCTGAGGATGGCTGAATCAAAGAGAATTTCAAAAGAATTTTCCTGATGGTTCTTGGATAATATCACATGTTAGCTATTTTCAAAGCCAATAGTTTCCAACACACTTCCATTTATGGTATCAATAATTAAAAAATACTTCAGTGGGAGAGGAACTTACCTTACTGAGAAGAGAAATTGGAAAGCTGTATATTATCATAAACACAGGAGATGCAAAAAGCTGTGTCTCCATGGAAAAGCTATGGAAACAGGAGTATCTTATTTGCAGCTATTGAGTGGTTACCACAAAATGTGATGTGATTGCATGTGCATGTTCAAAGTGCTACTAGAACATGATCACAGAGAAATGAAGGGCAGATCCTCATCTCCTTTGTGCAACAAGGCCAAATCAAACTACCTCAAGCTTTGGTCCTAAACCTCAAAGACAACTAGAATAGCGTTAAGGAAATGTTTTGGATCCAATTCAGAGGTAAAGCTGGGTTTAAAGAAAATTTAAATTACCAAAACTTAAATCTCATTATGTCCCACTCCCTGCCAGCATGTCCCTGCCAGCTCCTAATGAATTTTTAACATCCTTCCCCCACCCCACTGCACACATCAGCTCTGACTAGGGCACCCTGAACTGTACAGCTGCACTCTAATTGTACCTCACATGTCAAGGGGCAAGAAGAAAGGAGTGTGGTGAGAGCATTGATAAATTTAACTTAACATTCCTCCAGCTACTCAGCAGCAAGGCAGAGCGGTGAACTCCCCTCCACATTTTACAGGGGTGTCAGTTACTTCAAAGGAATATATTTGAGCACAAGGGAATCTGGCTTGCTCACAGCTTATGCATCATTTGTGTCTGGCTGTTTTTGGAGATCCACAGCAAAGCCAAAACTTCCTCCAGTTTGGGGCACATTGTGGAGCTTTCCATACCTGCTTTATTAGGGTGCTGGAAGAGGTGAGCCCTGCATGTTGCATACAAACCGAGTAGCTGCAGCTCCAGCCATCTGTATTTCTTCCTGTTTCTTTTATTTTTTCCACTTCTGCCCAGACTTTTCTTAGTCCAGGGTATAGATTAATGGCCTATACCTGCTCAGTTTAACATACAGATGTGCTTTTAAGCCCAGAACCTGTTCAGCCAGGTGTCAGGAAGCCAAGCACACCTTGCCTGGGGGTTGGAAGCCATGTGGAGCAGGGCAGGAGGCAGCGCTGGGTCACCCTTGGTGTGGGCTCAGCACAGCACTGGCAGGGATGAGGTTCAGGGAACAAGAAACAGGCACAGATTCTGACCCTTCAGTGGTTCCTGGGGAATGGTGCAACAGCCAGGGCCATGGGGAGCAGTGCGACTGCCTTGAGATAATGTTAAGGTTTCTGTGATTCCACAAACTCTCTTGAAATGCTTTGGTGCCTGAGTCTAAACAACACTTACATTAATGGCATTATTTTACCTTGCAATTAATCTCATTAATTGGCTGATCAGTTTTTGCAAATTGTTTAAGTAGCACACGGAGAAGAGCTGTTGTACTATCTGCAAGGGATCACCACCGATCCTTGACTAAAGGTAGAAAAACTGTTCCAAGAGCTTCACACACACACACACACACACACACACACAAGAAAGAGAGATGAAATTCATTGTGACAGAGGTGCAAGTCTCAGGGGTCACCTTTTCTTTTGAAGCCCTTTGTCTATTCTTACAATTAAGCAATAGGGTTTTGGTGGCAGGCACCCCTTGTGGGACACAGAGGACTTTCACAACTCTAACTAAAGCTGCCTGGCCTCTGCCAAAAGCAAAGGCTGCCTGCCTGCGGCAAGGTGAACAGAAACAAGTCCCAGAGGATTGTCAGGTGCAACTAAACAGCTCAGCCCCTCATTTGAATCAGTAAATTAAGGGTTGACAGTGATTATGGCTGATCTCAGCCATCATAACTGATATCACGACTTTGCAGAAGCAGACTGTCAATGTCAGATCTTAGAGCTAGGACTCAAAGAATTAAATATTTTAAAGTATCAGTCTCCAAAGACACATAAAAGCCCCAAGGCTATGATTTATTTTACTTTATTTTTGTATTTGTAGGGCTGAAACTAGACCCTTTAATCCACAGGCTGACATTTTTCAATCCTACTAGGAATTGAGTGCCTAACTTTTTCAACCCCTTGAAAAAATCTCAGCTTTAGGCTTTTTTGGTAAGTTTGGCCTGATCCAGCACCAAGCTTGTTTTGAAAATGCCTCTACTGAAGGCAAAACTACAGGCATTTTATTATGTAATCATGAACAAGTATTATTTTTTTCCCTTTGTATCCAGTCATAGAAGATTTCTGGTTAAATATCAAAGGGTAAAACTTGCATTTCAGCAAAGGCATGCATTATAGAAAGCTTCCCCCCCCCCTTTTATTGCAGTATGCCTACCTACACAGTTATTGAAAATCCTTCTAACTAATTGCTGTGTTCATTTAGTAGATTGCTTTATTAAAGAGAGATCTGAAGGAACAGCTACTTATTGGTCACATCTATGCACGAACTCAACCTGAATAACCCTTTTACAGTGAATACTGTATCAGAAATTATGAGAAAGGTATCATAAGTTTTACAGAAAAGTCTCATTTTAAGTCATTCTGGTCCCCAACCCTCTTTTTCTCTTATTGAAAAAGTGCCCGTGGACTTTGGTGCCCTTATCCAAGATCTGAGTGTGTGCTATGATTAAGACCTTCAGAGATCTTTTTTTCTTTTTCCTCTAGAAACAGGGAATGCTGAAGATACGGAAAATGAAAAATGTGCCATGTTTGTCCTTGAAGTTACAGTTAGAATAGTGACAATAGCTGTATCACACTGTATTGTTGCTTTTATCAGCAAGTGCCCTGAGCATACATTAACATAATTGCAAACTGCATGAAAAGTGAACATGCAAAAATGTGATGCAATTGCCAATAGCCTCAAACATCTGTCCTAACAAAGTGTTCCTCCTCCTTATTTTAATTCTTATTATTTTAACAAGGTTAGTGAAGGAGAAACCATGTCACAGATTATCTCTACATTTAGAGTGTCAGAACAATTATTGATGCAAAATTGTTATCCAAGCAAATGTGTGTCACATTTTGTTCACTTCCACACACTTCTGTTCATTCTGCTAACACATTATTACCAGTTAAGGCCAGAATTCATTAGTCCCAGTTAAAGCCCACCTGAAAGCTTAATTCATACACACATCTGAAAAATGAACAAAGTTAACCGAAATGTGGCACTATTTGAGCAGGGCTTCATCTGAAGCTGGTGGGCAGCAAACTTCTGTAGCAGCTAATGGAAAGAAAGTGAGCCAGGCAAATAGGAATAAATCAAAAGCCACCCAGCCTTGAGGACTGAGATCAGAGAGGAGCACAACTGAACCAACCTGCATTTCCACCATGGTGCTGAGACCTTCAAAACTCACTTTTGCCAGAGCCCCACACTTTCCCAATAAGAACAAATTTTGGTTTATCTCCTCAACAGACAAATGAAAAAAGCCATCACGAAGCAGATAGTTTAAGGCATTTTAATTCTACCTAATTAATGTTTTCTGACCCACTTTGGGGTATTCAGCCCTGAGCCTGGACCTTGTGCCTCCTTCCACATTTGTGGAGTGTCACCATCTCCCAAACACCCCAAACTGGTTCCATTTGCTACCAAGGAAAGTCAAGCTTGCATTTCTCTGATACTTGAACACACTTTGTGAATCTGAGGGCATCTGCCCTGCAGATAATACCACTAACTGTAACCCCAGGAGGCTTAAAGAAATATCAGCACTCCAATTCATAGAGTAAAGGTCTGAAGAGGCAGCTCTGTGAACGGATAACTGCCCGGGGCTTTGCCAAGCACAATATAGCTGTCACTTGTTATTAGGTGAAAGATTTTCTGGGGAACAGTGTTTTTCATTTTGCATGTCAGAGACAGGGGTAAAAAACACATTTAGACAACCATCTCTTTAAGAAAAGAGAAGAAAGCGGCGCGGCAGAGCTCACTTACCAGGGCTGGTTATTGTCAGGAGGTCAAGCCGCCGTTTCTGCTGAAAAACAAATTATAAAAGGAATTGTTAAAGGGGGACTAATTTTAGAGGGTCAGCTTAGACCTGCAAAGTAAGCGTTCTGACATTTACAGCAGGATTAATTACAAGTTACATGGCTCACAGTAACTCTTTTGGAAGGGATCCACTTGTACTTTATGAGGGAGAAAAAACCCTTCCTCAGTCCTTTTAATGTGTTTGTATTTGCACTTATAAAGTGTTACTATTTCTTTTTTGGAACATATACTTGAAATGGATAGCTGGAAGCACAGATGGACCGATATATTTATAAAAGTGATTTCTGATTCCACAGGGAAGAAGACATGGAACCAGGACAAGCAACTCTAAGCTCTTTATTCATATCAATCACTGACTCAATGCCTGTACGTGATCAAACACAATTATATCGCCTTGGGGGAACCTTTCAAAGACATGTAAGAGGACCTAGACAAACTCAAGACTGATAAAAGGAAAGCCTCTTTTCATGCTGAGAGCAGTCAGCCCGTGGAGCTCATTGCCACCAGATATCCCTCACCCCAAAAAGCTTGCCCGATTTGATCATCACTGGATATGTGTAGAGATAGCAAAATACAGGGAGGTATTATGGCAAGTAATCAAGTTTACACAGAGGACTGGCTTCTGGAATAGCTGCAAACCTTCACAGGGTAAACAAACCCATACTGTGAGAAAGTTAGAAAAATTTCTGGCCTAGAACAAGCTATCCCACCAAAGCCTTTCTGGTGGTGTCGTGCATCTGAGGTTCCCTTTTCCCATAATATATTGCCAGCACTGTTGCCTACTCCAAGTTCCCAGTCTTAGGTGATCTCTCCACCACTGTCTCTCTGTAGCTTGCCACTTAAATCCAGGTGTTCCCGGACCATTATCATCTTTTTCCACTTTTCTGTGGGCTGAGAGCTTTCCATCACAAGCAGGGCTTCCCCCATCCCATGACAGACTGTTACTGCCCCTTCATCATAGCAGTTTCCAAATTACTGTCTTCTTCCTAACTTTGCCCAACATCAGTGTGTCTAGCAGGTATTGAAGATTATACTGTCCAGTTTAATTTCTCTCTCCTAATTTGCTCAATAACGTCTGTGTTGCTTTCATTTATTGTCAGCCCTATTGATCTTCCAATCTAATTCTCATCACTGCACTCACTGTATTCCCTATGTGACAGCTGAAAGTCCTTGAGGAGGAAACATTGACTTGGTATTCCCTACCCTGTGTGCTCTTCCTTGGAAATCATGACTGATGAAACTCCTTTCCAAACCCATCATTTCTCTGTGGTAGAGCTTCACTGGCTGAAGTGCATGGACACAGCTGGTCATCCGCTGAATACACCTGAGCTGTGTTGGGCACAGCAGCAAATTTGGCCTGCTGGGAAGCCAAGTGGGGTGTCAGGCTGGAAAAAACACATTTTCCGAAACCTTCCTGGCCTTCAGTTCCTTACCTCTGGCACAACACAAAATATATTTGAGAGAAAATTCCTATCTGTCTTTTTCCAGATGTACTCCTTGTTCTCTTGACTCTGCTAAGTCATTCCATGCATGACCTTAGCAGTGTGCTTGAGCACATTTACTTTAGTTTAAAATACTGGGGCCAGTGTATGCCAAACCTTTTTCCAGGTGTGCCAGGGTAAAAGGGAGCAGAATACCCTGCTGCTGCCTTGTGTCACCTGCTCAACCCCCTCCTTTCCTGGGAGCAGCAAAGCAGAATAAGAAATCCTGTGTGTGAGCACAGGACCCACCTTCCCAGTGGGAGCCGTGAGACAAAACATCTCCTAATGAGCTAAATTTTATATAGATCCTGCACCTTAATCCTGATTCATATGTACAAAGCTGTGAAATGCCAGAGCTTAGCCCCCACTGGGCCAAAAGCTTTGCTTACATTTCTGAGCACAACTGGAACTCCAAATGCTGTATATTTAACGAACAGCTAGAGCAGAAAATATATATCCCAAGCCTATACTCTGTGAAAGCCTCTCTACTAGGAAAAAAGGTGGAATACAAATATCCTGCATCAAAGAAAGTTAGAAAATGTAAAGATATGGAACAGAGTGAAAGGCATGCAGCCCAACTGGTCCCCAATCCCGACTTGAGTCAGTCAAATGGGGTAAATATAAACATTAAATAAAAAACCGAAATAGCTTAACTTGATACATCAGGAAAACAAAAGCATAGAGGACAGGTCAAACAAATGGGAAACAAAATGAAATTATTACAAGTAAAATGTTCAGTTTGTAACTTTTTTCCAGTTTGAATACTGCCTTCAAGCTGACCTTGGAAAAAACAAATTAACTCCAGATCCAGGAAACCTTTGTGTATATGTTGAACTTTAAGCTGAAATTATTTCTCTGACTTCAAGTGGAGCAGCACTGATCTTTTGCATCTAACACCTAACTGCTGCAAGGGATTTGAAATGCCACCAGGTTCTTGGCACTGGCTCCACCCAAGTGCTCCAGGCTGGAGCTCGGTGGTTCCTGCCTGCCTGGTGACAGAGGGAGGAAAAAATTCTCAGCTCTGACCTTCGCTGGACCTTGAAGAGTTTTCTCTGATTTAGCTAGTCAAGGGAAGTTTGTGTACACTCACCCCAGCCCCGGAGAGAAGCAAACAGCAAAGTACATTCCAGAATCGTGCATTTAAACATGCAAAAATGCCCTAATTATGGACAATCACTTTCCGGAAATTCCTGCCTGCTCTTAGATCTCAGGGCTAGCTCTGCCGTTTCCAGGGCTCAGCTGGATGCAAGCAGCCTAGTAACTAGATGGATTTTTTTAAAAAAACCTAGACAGACTCACTTATGAGTAGCTATAAAAACAGCAGCATTTGAATTTAAAGAGAGAGACATTACAAATGTCACACCCATTAATAAAATAATTTCACCAGAAGAATCGTGGCTGTGGGGCTTTATATATTTGCTTCTTTCTTCAGTGCTGAAAGATGCAAATTGCAGCTGTGGCCCCCCTCCAGCAGGATCACCATCTCCCTGTTTTGACAGATTTCTTGAAAGACTCAGCTCACAAGATGTCTGGCTTTTTTTTTCTGCCTTTAGGAATTTTCCACTTCTCAAACACCTGCCCCTGCTGAGATGCTTGGGACCATCCCAATCTTCAGGCAACCTACTGTCCCAAGAATTTCTTATGATCTGAGCACTGAAATGCAATGAGTGTCGTCCCTGGTAGGGAAAATGGTGACAGCTTCCCATGTCTCTAAGGCTGGATTTCACCCACGTTGACAAAAGGGCATTCCATGAGAGACACAAAAGTGATCCCCACAGCATCAGCCATAATTTATAAGAGGCAAACAGAAATATTCCCTGCACCATCACAGTGTTGCTGCTGCTGTAATCTTGTCCTGCCCTTAAGGGGCAGCATCCTCTTTTCCACTCTGCTGGCCATTGGAGATGCCAAGGGCAAGAAGAGGCCACTGGTGATTCATTCTGCTTCCCCACCTGGAGCAGTTTCCATCGCTGGCACTACCCAGAGGCACAGTCTCTACAGTGCACCAGGGCTCAGAGCAAACCTGCAGCAGATCGTGTTCGCTTCCACAAAATTAACACAATCTTTAATTAATGCAATAAGCACTGATGAGTAATAAATCATATTAAAATACAAGGAAGGCAATTTTTTAATAAATTAAGCATTGATTCACTCAATAAATATTAATCTACTAAGCATCAAGAATTCATTACAGTTTAGGAAACCAGTTGAAGAACGTCACTGGTGAGCTGGTCTGCAATGTGCAGAATGGTCCCTGTTCACCCATAATATACACTTACTTTTAACTAATTCCTGAATTTATCAAGTTAAACAACTTGCCTGAAAGTGAGTCTGGATTATTATTCCATTGCAAGATGCAATTTTCTTGACACAGATTCTAACTCACCCCTCAGATTTTTTCCTATTTCTTAGTAACTCCTCTTCTAAGTACCTCCTTTCTCTTCCTTGGTTTTGGAGGTCTTTAAAATATTTGCTGACTGGTGTCATTTAATTTTCACCTCAATTTACTTAGCAAGAGTTGCAAAACTAGGAAAAAAAATTGCAGGGGGAGCGTAAATTAACTCATTCATTTAAGTTTAGCTTATCTATGAGATGTTCTTTCACACTTTGCTCTCTGCAGAGTTCCTCCAACCTTTTATATAGATGTGGGATGTGCTGCACTTGCTTTGACTCTTATCTACAGATTAGCAAAAGAGAAGGGAAAAAAAGCCAGATGCAAAGATGCCCCACGAGACTGATATGGAGCTGTTTCTGTAGCAACCGATGATTTTCTTCTCATGTAAGGATGAGCCTCGTCATATCTAATACTGAATGTATCTGGGCCTTACTTGCCAGCCAAAGCTGTGTCAAGTATTAAGTCAATATAGTCAGAAAGAGTGATAAAAAAGCAATTATAAAGTCATCCTCCTACTCCTCCTCCAGCCATGATCCAAAAAATATCCTTATCCCTGCCTTCTGTCCCAGCACACCATCTGCAAGGCCCCAACACCCAGCAGTGCAGGTAAGTGGGGATGGAGCTGGCAGCAGCTACTCAGGGATCTGTTCCACATATGATGCTGGAAGCTCCTTCAGCTTCCCAGCCATCCACATCCCAGGAACCCGCAGAGGTTTTTCTAAACAGCAAGGCCATCTATTCCTGCCTTGGTCTGAGTCTCCATATAAAATCCCTGAGCCCAGAGCTGAGATCAACCTCAGCTCTAGAAAGCTGCTGTTGGGTTTGTGCCTTTCAGTGCATAAACTCTCACTCTGTGGGCAGTTTTTGTTGCAGCTGTGAACCCAAAACCAGGCTGACCACTCACTAACAGCTCCTGCCATATCCCCCTCACAGGAAGCTGGAATTGACTCTCTGGGACCTCACAAAGACTTTGTCTTCCAAAATGTATTTTACGCAGCCTGGTCTCTGCTACTGATTTCTTCCCCCTAATCTGAGTGTGTTTTGAACATATGTCTGTCCCTCACCACCTTCAATTTACTGTGTGTGGTTTAAGATTGAAATGAAGTGCACAATGTTATTTTTTTTCCTGGAAACATTGCCACAAGTTGTCACTAATAGCGCATTTTCTTTCTGACTTCAAGACTAGTGTTTCTTTTCTGTAAACTGTGTTGACACAAGAGTAATTGAAACCAGTGTATCTTATCACAAATAAAGCTGAGGATGTACTGAAGGGTGCATTTCACATTTCTGTGGCCTCTATGATTGCCACACTCTGTAACGTCAATGCTTTGGAAATCTGTCCTTTCACATCATGGCATGAAAGAAACGAGGAGTTCAGAAAAGGATCAAGGAGATGCCAAGTGTGAAACTTGGCACAGCTGGGTGGCACAATGTGACTGCCACAGGCACCACCACGGTTTGCATTGGAGGGAAAACGTGCAGGAGGGGAAGGTGAAAGGCTGTATCCCATCCGTCCTTGTTGCCACCTGTTGTTGGACAGGTTAAGAAATATTCAGGGCTGATCAACACCTGGATAAATTTTCTAAGGAAGGCTTCGAGAAGGAAGGTGTTGTGAAAAAAGTGAGCATTCATATCTGCTTACTTCCTGGTTCCTCAAATACAAGTTTCACTCCTTGTACCTCCTTCCCTTCAGAGTGCAAGAGTTACTTCCAAAGAGAAACTCTTGATTTAAGTAATGAGACAAAAAACCTACTAATTCAAATCCTGTAAAAATGGATAATTCAATGATTTAAAGCTTTTTTTTTTTTTCCTCCCCACACGATGCTGAGCAATAATCTCTTCTTTCCATCCTGAAATCACAGGCTTTTGTTCACGTAATGAAACAAGACCTCACATTTTGTACTTCCTTTATGATTAGCTGCTAAAGTTTCCTGGTATAATGATAAAATGAACCAGTCAGCTTGTTGACACTTGACTAGGATTTTAGCAAATTTCATCTGCTGTAGCCTACCCTATGGAATCAATTATTGATAATGTAAGTGTGGAAGAACATTTATAAAGTGGTTTGGGATATGTTATTGCTCATGCTAAGAACTATAATGAGCATTTTAAACCATTTTGACAGCGACCTCTGCAGATATTTGACTGCTGCAATATTGTGGTAACTCAATTCCAGTTTAGAATCAAACCAAGTCCAAAGAGAGACAGTGCCAAACCTTCAAGCTAGTTTACTCATTCTTCCAGTGCACATGCTCTCCTGCTTAATGTCTGACACCTGTCTATTTCTTTCCCAAAACCAGTGATGCATGGTACCTTCCTACTTTCCCAAAGCACTGCCAAACAAGTAGCTGAGACTGCTCCTTCTTCCCCCTTGAACTGTTTGCCTCAGGAACAGAAGATCCACGACTAATGTTCTTACAGCCCTGTTGTGCTCCAAAGCTGTATAGAATGAACATTAGTGCAACAAAAGTTAAGAAAAGGTGGAAAAGCCATTTTTTTAGCACACAGTCAGTACAACCTGGGGCAGTAGTAGAAGGTTGCAGCCCCTTGGGGAGCAGGCTCCTACCAAAAGCTGTAAATGATTGCCCAAGCCACGGGAGGCTGAGCTCCCTCAGTGCCTGCACAGTGAGGCCGCTGACAATGGGCACTCTCAGCCTTATGGGCCCCACAAATTCATGGTCTCTTCCACATATTCTTGAGTGACATCTACTGGTGCTTCATCTGTAGGTTATTTACATATGCAGCACTCATAAAGTAGTAACCAGATTCATAGTGAACGACTAGGAATCCAAATATAAGGCACCTCTCTGTTCACTGTAATATTAACAATCACAGCAGAAAGTTGTTAAGGCTATCTCATCTCTGGAAGTTAAGGCAGGAAGGAAGGAACTGCTTTGGAATGAACTGGTCCTTAACTTTGCCAATAAAAGTTATGACAGCAGAAAGCCTCTTGACTGAGGGAAAAGGAAGGATGATATAGCCAATACCTTTGTTCTGCTCTTTCCCAAAAGCTCTGGGCCTGCAAGAAATGGAGGAAGAGAAAAGGCTTATTTCTCCATGGTGTGGCCTCACATCCAGATTGGGACCAAGTCTTTTTTTGAGCTGCACTAAATAAAAGGTGGCTTGTACATGTTTGAAATGTACTTACATAGCAAGAGTCCATGATCTACTGATTCCACAATTTAACTCCGCACTCTAAGGGGTTTGTTTTGGTGAAACAATGCCATGCAGGTTTTTCATAGTTTCCTGTATTACTATGTAAATTGCAGAGCTGTGGTTATAATCCTGTGCCTGTGACATCAATTACTTAATGCCTATAGAGATTATTGTAATGCCACAAACAACGGATTATGTTTTAAAGTACATAGTAAGCAGCAGGAGCTAATAAACTCTTCTATTTAAGATTTATTTATTTTGAAAAATAGAGTAAACAAGGGCAGGAAAAACTGTACAGACCCCACACAGTGCCATTAACAACCAAAATCTCTCCAGGACACAGATCCCTTTAGGCACTGCCTTGCCATTCTTTAGCTGTGAATTTCTGTTTAGCGAACATTCTTCCTGTTTTACATTCAGTTTTACCACGAAAAGGGGCAGCGTTTGTGAAAGCAATTATGAACTTTGGAAGTTCACCATTTGTTGGGCAGCGAGGGGAGAGAAGCAACAGTGTTCAATGAATGTTTAATTAGAAACAAAGCATATCTACCTATACCAGTAATGGGATATTGACTGACCAGCCATTGTTTGTGGGCTGGTTTAGATAACAGACAGGACAGATTAACCCCCAACATAGGCAATTTTTAAACTAAGCATGCAATTGTGGCAGCCTGTGATTACATCATAAGGGAGACACAAATTCAAGGGTTCATGTCCCTGCTCTGGCCCATCTGGACAAAGTGAGCTCTGAACACACAGATCGTTTCTCCCAAACATTCTTTTGCTGTCTATACCTAAATAAATATTTATTCAAACTGGGACTTAAGTTCCAAAATTCAATTCTGACCTAAGCATCTCAGCTACCAGCTAGTAGCAGTTTAGTAGCATTTTCCCATTCTCTCCATATCAACTAATACTAGGTTTAATAAACTGTCATCATGCCAGAATAGCCAGGACACTGGTGGGGAGAAGACTGGCTTGGGTTCAGAGGCATTACTGGTTTGGAAAAAAAGGAAATTCTAAGAGAAGAGGAAAAAAAACCACCACCTGGGATTCTGAAGATGTGGGGAAAATTTCTGAAACATAAGAATTTTTCACTGAAAGATGACTGGCTCCAGGCCTCCAAGCTCTGCTCAGGCTTTCATGGCACCACTACAGCCAAAGACTCTTCTGCAATAGGGGCAGGCAGGAGGGAAGGAGGAATAACTGTGTTTTTACATTTAAACTAAGGGGATTGTTGAAAATCCCTCCCCAACCCCCACATATTGCGTAATGTCTCTTAATTACTGTATATAAGTCAAGGCAACATGATAAAAATTGCAGCAAAAAGTCAAATTAGAATCTATTATGTATGGAAAAATATATAAATTTATATGTCCAACTATTTTGGTCTCATCTAATTTCAAGCTTTTCATCTAATTTCAGTTTGAGTCTGTTTCCTTTCACAATCCATGGCAGTGAGTTTTTCTGTTGCTCAAAATTATTTTTTTTTTTTCCAAACCAGACCATTGCTTGTCATATTCACTTCAACAAATGATTCAGAGTATCCCAATCTTTATTCTCCCAAAACCTGCCTATTTAATTACAGCCCATGACAGCACTGTCTGGAGAAGTCAAATGGCACAAATGAGCGTGGGCTCTTCTGAAGGTAAAAGGAACAGTCTGACTTTCCAAACAGACCCATCACTTTCTCATTTGTTTCTGAAATAATGTTGTTGTACTTTCCTATGAAATGTGCTAAAATCATTACTAATTCCTGCAGCTGAGTATCTCGAGCCACCGAGCTTGTGGAACAAGGTACATTCAGGCTGCAACTGCTATCAAAATTCCTAAGGACTACCAGGGCAGCTCTGGGACTCTCTACAGCCACTCCCAGGGTCACTCTGCCTTTGTACACTATCTAGTATAATTCATGTATAATCAATGGGTGGTGTCTCTAGAATTGTTAATAAAAAAGTCAAATGGAGGCTACTGGAGCCAAGACAGCATTTCACTCTATACATCTCAATTGGGACAGTTTTATCTTAGTTTTTAAACCTGGCATTTTAAACCCAAATCCTTCACCCAGGTACTTTAAGCTGTGAAAATCATTCCAGGGGAATTTTTATTCACAGCAGTTGAAGAGAGTTATATATGTTGTAAATAATATGTTATGTTATATTAAAGGAGAAAATAAAAGTTTGGTTCATCAAAGTCACCGAGCTGAGTTAGTTTGCCTGAGAACAGCCTCGAATGGAGACCTGTGTAAGAAAATGAGGCCATCCAGGTATTACAAGTTGGCTCCTCTCCTCAGTCCATGTCAGGTTATTCTGATTAATAAAATAGGTGACAACATTTGTCCTGCCAGCTGAACAGAGATAAGAGGTCTGAAACCCTCATTTCATTAGCCTCATTGCTAACTGGTTCAAATTATCTCTCTTTTACAGTTGCTCTATAAGCAATTCACTGGGACCTGCTACCTGATGTATATCTAATGGTGGTTAAAAAAAACCCCAGAACACACACTTGTGAAAAATCTGGTGACTGGCAAACTGGGGACTACTTTGAGCATGAGGACCTAGTGGAAGAGAGAAGGGAACCAAATGCCCTATTAGCCAACTTTAACTTGAAACTTTTAATTTTTTTGCATCACACATGTGGGGACGCTTCAGGGTTCAGTCCAGCGAAAGGCTGAGTTTCCCCAGCCCCCCCTGGTGAGACAGGGGCAGATCGTGCCCCTCAGAACCAGATCCCCACAAGACAGAAGCTGAGATTTACTCACGTGCAACAAACATTTAACCAAGGATGTGGTAACTCTGTCACGGGATACTGCAAAGCAGTTGTCCTTTGGGCTGCACAGATAATGTGTTTCTCTGGGTAATTTGAAATGTGCATGTTTAGCTATGATTTGTGAGTCACTCTGAAGTTTCCTTTTTTTTTTTGGAAACAGATAGTTCTGTATTTTAATTGGTACCACTGCCCTAATTTACATTCTTCATTTTTTAGAAGAAATCCAAGAGGTTTCCAAACACCCATTGAGCATTAACCTTAAAAATTAATTATCTAGATGTTTACAACAACATTTACACATTGTATTAGGAAAAGCAATTTGCTTCCCCAAAGAGTACCTATTTTTCAGTTAGCAGAAAAGCTGTGGTATGTCAAGAATAACTCAGGAGGAAGCATCAATCCATCATTTCAAATCAATTTCACAGTTGCAGGAAAGGTGAACAAAGTTTCCACAGGTGAAAATGCCAGGAAAATTTATCCTTGTTCTCAGGCTGAAGTCCATTGTGTCAGACAGCAATAATTCAGTGGGTTTTTTTAATTTATTTTTTTAAAAATACCAACACAAATGTAAATGTTCCAATTTATAATGGTAAAATTAGGTGTCAGATTCATTCTTCAGTGAGCTTAAATTTTTCTTTTGGGTACTGAAGACAAAGAACATTTTTCTTTCTGAAATGTAGCTCCCCTTGCCACAGTCCTGCGGGTTTGGGTTATGGAGGAAACGCAGGAGCCCAGCTCAGCTTTGCCCTCTCCAGTCCCAGCCCCCCCAGAGAAAAGTTTATGCCCCACAGATCACTCCAGAAAAAAGTCTTTCTGCTATTTCAGCCACCAGAAATATATCTGTGCTAATTTACAACTGGAAAAAAATATGAGAGTTCACGTCTTTTAGATCCCCAAATAAATAAACTAAAAAAGGTTCAGACAATACAATGGAATCAGTACTTTCAAATGAGCTTTTTAATGAAACCTGAATAGATTTCCAGCCCACATGAGCAGAAAACTAAGTCAAATCATTGGGGATTACTATTAAAAAGCTCCTTAAAAAAACAAAAAAAGGAAGAAGAGAAAGAGAAACCATCTTAGGGCAGAAAATGCACTTTGCATACAAGGAACTGGCAAAGCAAGGGGCAGCAGAGAAGAAAGTGTTAAGAGTACTGAAGATGAAAAGGTGCCATTAGGAGGATGGCTTTGGAGCAGATTACATAGAAATAAGATGAAATTTTTCTCAAAACCAAATAAGCAAACAAACCAGCTCCCCCAGCCCTCTGATCAGCAAAGAAATCAGAACTGTCAGCTTTCATCTGCCTCGTACAATAAACCTAAACTCAAAAGAATAGTTAAGTTTTGATTCAAGCCACACAAAGCTAATATTTTGCTGGCCATGGCTTTCCCTAACTAGGTGTTTTGGACTCTGAGGAACATGAGATTTTCTAGGTTGGAGAATGTTTTAGTATTGCTACTGTGTCAACTTTGAATTATACATGGATTTTTAAATATGGAACTGTTCCTCTACTTATGATGACAGGCACATTCACATCATATAAAATTGGGAATGAGGAGAGCTAAACAAAGCCAGTGAGTTCTGAATTGATCACCTAAAACATCTGCTGTATTGCTTAGGAATTGCAGCACATATGGTATATCAGAGCATCCAATATTTGGAGGCACACTACCTATGCAGAACATCCATAAAATGTCAGAAACACACATTTTGGCCATTTCAATCTTAACTCTGACTGTTCTTTTTTTTTTCTTTTTTTTTTTTTTTAATAAAATGCCTAAAATTATTTCTGGGTTTATTTTTCTGTTTTATCATGTAATTTGATTGCAATCAACTTATCTCCTGCCCTAAGCCTCCCTTGTGTTTCCGTACACTGGGAATGCTCATAGTGTTCAAAACAACAACAAGAACATAATGGAAAAGAGAAAAAGTGATCATCTAAATGTGATCCTTCCTATCTCAGCCAATCTATTCCTTGCACTTATTCTGAATCTCACCACCATTAGGGTACAGTAATCCCACAGCAACCGTAACACAATATTGATTAACAACAAATCAGAAATATGCATTTAAAATGGGATTTTGCTCTGATTTAACAATCCTGCTATATCACACTCCAGGTCGAGAGAAAGGATATGACATTTTTCAACAACTGACCTCAGAATGAATTAGACACACAAATAATTTTTAGGCAGTCATGTATTTTTGAGAATGATTCTAAGCATCAAAGTCTCACTAAACAGGTCAGATTGGAGCCTCTGATTTTGCATCAAAAAAACAGCAAGGCAAAACATCTCAAATCATAAAACAGAAGTATTTTTTTTTAAATTCTACTGGCCAATTATCCGCTTTGCTTTGCAAGTTTGGCTTTGATTTGGGGGAGATAAGAAAGTCTGGACTGTCATATCCACTCAGACTACATCCCAAAGGAAGAGAGAGCTGCTGCTCAAAACAGAGAAAATACCAAACAGGGCATTGGAGCCACAGAGCCAGGGGAACCATTACACTGAAAATAAATTCTTCAAATGGGAACTAGTCTAGGGAACAGTACAAGTTCAGAAAAGATGGCAGAGATCAGCTAAAATACTTGCAATTTCTCATGCCAGTTTCCTTTAACCAGTTCAAGCTCAAAAAGAGGTAAGGGTGAACCATGAATCAACACTCACCAAGTCTCTCTGGTAAACTTATTATTTATTGTTGCAGTCTCTTGCAGAACTCAAGACAAAGGTTTTCCCTTTGCAGATAAACACTAATAAAAGTGTCCGTATTTTCTCTTTCTGCTTGGAACCTAATCCATGGGTAAAAATCAGTAGCAAGTTGCACAATTCCTAAAACCCCTCCAAAATTTATTGGATTACGTTCTACAAGGGATTACAAATAAACCCAGCACTAATTTACCCTTTATATCTTCAGGCAAACTGGAGAGATCCTACTCACGTGTCTCAAACATTCAGAATTTCAGAATTAATTCAGTATTTCAGAATAAAAATATCATTCTGGGGTGGCCAAGAGGTGAATCAGGTACCAGTTTTGACAATTCCAGCTCACATAAACAGAAGGCAACATGGAACCCAAATTGCAACACACAAAATCATGTTTAAAACCATTTAAAACAAGTTCTGTGCCTTCCAAGCATTGTCCAGTTTAGCAGTATTATTATTTCTGACACTGGAATGCTAAAATATGGTATTTAATGAAGGTGCATTGTGTACTTAATGATAGCCAGCTGAATAATTCTGAAAACAAAAAGATTTTTTTCTCTCTTTGTACCCTGAGGTCATTGAAACCTAAGAGGGCAAAACTCACATCCCATATTATCTGTGCCATAAACTTATTCTAAACCTAAAAGGCCTCAAATTTTTTAAGAAAAACAAAATTCAGAGCTTTTTTAACGAGCAGATCCCTAAAGCAAACTATTGCTAAAGCAGAGAGAATTCTGTGAGGGCTCCCTCTTTTGGCAACAAAATAAAAGCTTTGCAGATCATCATGAAAAGCTTTTCTCAAGGGGTTCTTTGCTTTCAGGAGTACAAACCTCACATCACACGTGGCCTGGCCTGATTGTATTTTATCTTCTAGGGAAGACCTTGGCTGCCCGAAAGTCTTCATTTAGCAATACAAAAAATGCTGCTGCTCTTGAATTTTGGAGTTCTTATACTGCCCCTTGATTCTGAAGAGTACTTGGAGCAAGAGAAACCACTCAAAATTCCACATTTTGCTGGGAGCTAAGAGTTATAGGACTAGCCAGGAGCAGAAACAAAAGCAATTTGGCATTGTCTGGGATAAAAATCACAGGATTAGTCAAGAAAATAGGTCACAGAGGACAGGCCAAAGAACAAGTGTGAAAAATGGCTTTTTCTGATTAGTCTCTTCCTGGGAAGTGTGCCAGAAAGTACAGAAGGTCCCCAAGAAATTTCCTCAGGCCAAGTTTCACTGTGAAGCTTTTCCACGGAAGCTGTCAAATGGAAAAACATCCAGAAATTTTTTATCACTTGGGATTTCTGGTCTAGTAGTTTTTACCTGGACACAGGGATTCTAAGAGCTGCTGATGCCTTGGGAAGGGGCCCTGCCTGAGTGTGGGCTGCAGTGGCAAGGTGCTGCACCTGAATTTGCAGTTACCTGGGGGCTGGGATGTCCAAGGAAGGAAAATCTGTTCACCTGAGTTGTTACCACATTTCTCAGTAAAATGCAGTTTGGAATCAGTATGCACAACCTACAGGCAATTTAGGGCAAGTTCTTTAGTATTGTACTAAACCCCCAAACCTATTCATATTAATTTTGCCTTATAGGCATATGCGTGTGTATATATATGTGTGTATTTTTTTACAATGGGAGCTTTTTAGCAACTTTTAGTAAGGATTATTGAAATTTAAAAGTTCATTATGTTATAATTGTCCCATCTAGGCCTCAAAGGCTTTTGTGTTACTGCTGTCCTGTGGGGAATCAAGCAAGGGGGTGCTGGTTATGTGAACTCAGGGAGAGTTCCTTATAAACATGACAGATATTATGGGGTCTTTCAATTTAAATATTTAATTTAAAACTAAATGAAAGAAATTTAAATAATAAAATAAAGTATTTAAATAATAAAAATAAATAAATTTAAATGTCTGCAAAAGGCAGATTATTCTGGATTTATACAGATAAAGAGAATATCATGTTAACTTTTTATTAAAAATTAAAATCTTTTGAGTCACAACAGAAATCAATATACCACAATTTGAGTGAAGTAGAATGATGATCCTGTGGTTAAGTAATTGAAAAGGGAATTGAGTAATCTGTCATTCTCCCTGCTCTGGGCAACTTAGCTCTGGATGTCTTAAGAACTGCATTGTAGGCTCCTAAAAGAGTTAGACAACACGTCTCCAAAAGCAATTTCAGCAAGCAAGGCAGCATTTTGGGTACACTTCTAAATAAAAGTCGTGTTTTTTACATTTTGCACATCCTGGAACTATGGCCTTTTCTAACATCCTGGACTGAGAAGGTTCAAGGAGCTCAACAAGGTGGCCAGTAAGGATGGAAGACATGGCCACATGATCCAAGACAATCAAGCATTGCCCATCTCTAGCCTGGCAGGTGAGAACAGACCGTGGCTGTAAAATGTGAGGCTGGGCAGGAGCTGCTGAGAGCTCTGGAACGTGCACAGCAGCTCTGAGCCCAGGCCCTCTGCCTTGGAGCAGCGCTGGACCTGCCTGCACCTGGCTTTGAAAAGCATCCTAAGAAGTCTGACACCTCAAATCACTTCTGAAGATGAGACTAAACTACCTAAAGTACTTATTATGCATTACTCTACATAGTGTTGTGGAGGTCAAGTTCTAAATTCAAGAGCTCTTCGGAAAGCAAACTGCTCAGCTCAGCAAAAAGGCTGCTGCATTTCCTTTCTTTTGTTCTTTCCCTCTTTCACCAGCATAACTTCGCCCTATTTGGGAGACCATCTTGCAGTGTTGAGGTGTTGGACTAAGTTTTTTGTGCAGATTGTTCTCTGCTGTATGTATATACACAGTCACATACATCACTGCCTGGTTGTCCTGTGGTATGAACCGGAGTGAGGTGGGCATAGCTGGATAACCACGAGGATTTAAAGAATAAAGGCAACACAAATGCAAAAAGGTGGATGGTGAAGACAGGCAAATGGTGATGCAATTCTGCACGAAAATATATCTGTACAAACAGTATAGGCAAAATCTGCCCAGGCTTCTGAATAAGCTCCAGAATCTGGAGTGCTGCTCCTTTTCACTACATGCCATCAGTGCCTTTCTTGCACCCAACTGCAGCAGCTCAGGAAGAGAAGCGTTTGCCTTCATTTTGAATTTGCCTGCCTTTTGTCACAACCTTAATTTCATTGAGTTGCTGAGTTTTGTATCTTTATAAAATGCACCATTCAAGCTTCCAGCAGACATGCAGACGAGCCTTATCCTACAGCACCTCATCTCTACTTATCCCAGGATAATTAGTCACATAAATTAAAAGTCATTACCAAAGGCTACAAAAACCTTCAGCAAAGGCTTGTTGACAGGCTAAACATGTTTAAAATACTTTTAGGTCTGAGGGTGGGAAGAGAGGGGTATGTATGTGGGGGGAGGTGGGGGGAAGAGAAATATCATCAGAGGAAGGAAATTCTGGCAGAGAAAATGGGGCTGTGTTAATCTGTATTCATTCCTAAAGAAAGACTTATACCATTGTATGCTGCCACGGTGATATATAACAGAGGACATTTAAAATGCCAAGCCATAAAAGTGTATTTTCTTCATTACATTTTCGTTGAATGCTTTGATCTTCCCATTTTCCGCTATAAGTTTGATTCATCATTACTTTCCAGTAAGAAACTGCCACATTTGATTGTGGAAAGAAGAATTCTTATCTAATTGCAATTTGTAAGCACAGGATTTAGTGTATTGTTGCCTGAAAAATGGAACTGTCTAAATTATTTTCCCTGAAACTAACATCCTCCACAAATAAAAGCAACATATGATAGCTGGGCATAATTAAAGAAAAATGACACCTACTGTTACATGAATAAAGAAAATATGTTGATGACAAGAAAAGGGAAAAAAAGAAGTGATTTCCCTGCAGTTTTGGTAAAACACAAAAGCATCACATTTTAGTTCTCTTAACACATTTGTTCAATGAATTGGAAAAAAAGCAATCCCATCCTCCAAAGCAGCCTGTAATGTACAGCTATCTCCCTGCAGTTGGAGCAGTGCACGTCAGACATTTTGGATTTACTGTGCAGGCACAGCAGCCCTGCCTGAGTGTCCAGGCACCCAGCAGCCTTTTCCCGAGCAATGGCACAGGGATGAGAAAACAGCCACAAAAATCTGGGCATGTAGAAAAACCTCCCTGAAAGGTTCCTATTTGCAGCTTCGCTTTCAACAGCCATTTTGATCTCTTAAGGTGTCTATACATATTTTATAAAATCAGTTTTCAAGCAACTTTCTGCTTCTTCAAACCTTTTTTATTTTCTGCTTTATTGCTCGTCATCCTAGCTCCCTCACATGTGCTTATCTATTCCCTTCCCCAATATTAAGCAACTCACAGAAAACCTCTGGTAACAAAACATGTAATATTCTGTTATCATTTGGCATTTTACCATCCAAAGCTTAGAGTATTTGTCTTTTTTCTCCTTTGTTTTCAGCACTGTCCTGTCTCGCCCCTCCCCACAGCATTCACATATTCATTACAGATGCCTTGATAAACTCGTTTCCACTCCATGGGGTATGAATAGGGTTATGGAAATCACCTATGTATAGCAATACATGATAACAAATATGCAGTGATAGCTCTGAGAGATGAATTATTCCCCATTCTCAACAGCATCAGAACAGTATAATTTGTAACCTGTTGGAGGAAAAGCTATCCTGGTATTAGCGAGTTTTCCAGCCCATTCTGAGATCCATTCTGCTCCAGCTACTCCCCCAATGTACTCAAGAAAGTTTGAAGCCAGACTGGATATTTCTACCCAAGTTGGCAATGCAGCTTTGACTGCAAAGATATATTCAGACAATAATGTGTAATGTATTTATAGAAATATACATAGAATATTTCTAGGTAGAGAAATATATATAAGTACTACAGGAGCACTATTACAATCTACTATAATTATTACTTGTAAGCAAATATAAATACAGTCACAAGAAACACTATGAATCCCTAAAAAATAATAGAAAAATCTAATTATGTATCTTCACTGCTTACAAATGGTCTCAAGTATTGTCTCAAAATACGGAGCATTACTCCAAGTAGAAGCACAGTAGTAATAACTGGGTTTGCAAGACAAAAATAAACAAATAAAATGGCTATTCTGGAATTCAGGTAGTACTGCAGCAGCAATGGGGTTGAGCAGCTGTGTAAGGGATGCAGCCAAAACCTGGTTAGAAGCCACTGGCCTTTTCTAGAGATAGGAGAAACACTCTACATGAATCACCTTCTGAGCCACCTGCAAACTGCATATCAACAAGCTCTCAAAATAGCAAAGTCGTGGTGGGGGGTGGGCATATGCATCTCTTTCTTGGAACAGGATCACCAGTTAGCAATAATAAATAAGTAATGAGAAGAGGGGTTTATGCAAGAATAAAATATATTTTTCAAACATCCAGGTACTGAACTGGGTGTTTGTACGCTGTGAAATTTGACAACAGCTGCACAAGAATGCCAGAGCTGGAGGGAGTCCCTACTAAGGAAGTGTGATAATAACCACCTTGAAGATTAGTGCCCATTTCACCAAGATTTCACTCATCATGGCTACAATGTCACGTTTCACCCCAATTCATTACATGGAATTGCTCTCTGCATCGCCAGCCATTAGGACAAGCCCCGGTACCGGGGCAGAAGAAATTTGCTGTGCACCTCACGTGGGTACCATGTAAAATGCAGGAAACTGAGCTCTGAACGCAGTCACTGCAGTGGCAGTGAGGGTGCTGAGCGTGCCTACCAGTGCTTGTCTCCCAGCAGCACTGGGAGCAGCTGTCACAGGCTGCTCAGCAGCCCTGTCATTGCCCGCAGCCACAGTTACTGCTCCTGGATATGGAGAAGCACCAATCCGATTAGAAAACGCTTATTGACATTAAGCCTCCATTAGATGATCTCCCAAGGTCCCTTCCAACCTCAATGATTCTATGAAATATTCTTTTATGTCAATAAACACAAGCAGATCTGATCAAATATTGATTTCCAGCACTGCTCCTCCCGAGGCAGCTTCTCTATAACATTGTGAGGAGTCAAGTGATGGGGAGGATGAGGGATGTTTCCCCTACCCTGTCTCTCTTTTGAAGCCTCGGGGAGTTCTCTACAGATTCAAGAGAAATAAAACACATGTGGCTTTGAAGAGAGACAGCTCCTTCCTAGGACTGTCAATACTGCTTTGGGTCTGAGGGGCTTTTCTTGGACCATTCAAAGGAGAAGTTTTGTAGCAGGCTCTGAAAGTCCCCTCCACCATGTGGACTCCACAAGCTTCTCCAAATCTAAGATATTAATAAAAATAAAAGGAACAAACAAACAAGACCATTCCCTGGCATCCTAGCCCAGGAAGACTTCTTGTTGCTTAAAAGGGAAAATTTCCATTTCTTTCAAATAAGTTATGGCTATTGCTGCAGACATTCACTTCACATGAAAGATTTCTGGATACCGCAATGTTAGATACAAGCCCTGAAATATCTGGGATAAAGGACTGTCCCTGACCCACACTATTTAAAAATATTTGCCAAGCAATATCAAAATGTGACCTTTTTCAGTAATAAAAAGAACATTATTTATTTAATTTTTGATTTCCTCTAAAAGTTCCCCAATGTACAAAGAAAGTGGCATTACTGCAGAGCACATCACAAGCATTTGGGAGAGTAGGAAAGAAAAAGGAAAACTCTCCCACTGAGCTCCTTTTTTTCAGAAGCATCATTCTGTGATCAGGAGTGAGCTGTTTTGACTTCTTTTTTTTTTTTAATTGCTTTCCTACATTGTACCAGATTTTTTTTTTTTTCTTGATTGCAGAAAACATTTTCAGTCTGGAATAATTTTTAACTACTTCATTAAATTGTCCTAAAATACAAAGAATTTCAAAACAGCGTGCTTTTATGATGTGAAAATCCATTCTAGAGTTTTATGAAGCTACTGCTGTGAAATCATAAATCAGCATGGGCAAAACAATGAACCATAATATTTTGCACTGATGTGGGAGGAACAGTTTCTGGTCTTTTATATAACTTCTAATCTATGTTAAGCAAGAAGCAATAAGACTAACTTAGAGACACTGTCAGAGTTTGAAAACAGGTATGATAAAGAAAAATAATTCACTACAGCCTATCAAACACTGTAAACTCAGGCCCTTTCAAAAACTATCTGAGCATCCTCAAATCCAAAATTAATTTGGCGAAGTCCTGCAGTAGCTCTGTGCTTCTGAAACTCGTTTGCCCATTTTTAATGGAGAATGGCAAAATACCTTGTGGGGCTACAGAGCAATTTAAAGCATTATGAAGACAAAATACTAAGTACCACTTCTTACTGTACACACCATTTCATCAGGGCATTTGTAATCAGCATGCCTCTGAGAGAGCCGAGCTCAGCTCCACAATATTTAATGTCAATGGCTGCTGGTTAGCAGGGGTGGCAATTCTGCTTAGTGGGGACATCTTCCAGTGATTTAGCAGTGATTAGTGCTTCTCAGGCTCCTGCTGACTGTCGCTGCTCCTTCCTCTAACAATAGCTGCTTGCTTTCCTCAGCCCTTCTGCCTGCTAGAAATTGCTTTCAGTTTTTCCAGCACCCCCTTCTTCCTGCCATCCTCCTCACTTCCTAGAAAGAGCTTTGGTCCCAAGGGCTTGGGAAGACCCTTCTGCACAAACAGAGATGCTGCTGGTCCAGCTGGCAGCATCGTACTGCTGTGGGAGCATCCAGTCCCTTTCTCAATGCATTCAACATTTAATTCCCCCTCCATGGATCTGTTCAGTGGCAACAAAACACTTTGACGCAAGTTTTCAGTTCCCTGTGTATGAGCACTGTTGTAGGAGGGGAATTTTTTATGACTTACTTCATCCATTCACAGGGAGCTCAGCACACACTGGCCACTTAAGAACTCCCAACAACCTTTTGATAGTTTTTGTTTGGCCTTTTTTTCTGGGACAGAATTATTCCTTTATGCATTCTGTCTCTAGTGTGCTCACACATTAAATTCCAGTAAATGTATTAGTGGTGCTGAAATCTGCTACAATTCCAGACCTGCAATTTTGATCCTTTACTTTAAATCTGTAATATCATTTGACTGCTTCCTTCCCAATGTTGTTAAAACAGTGGTTGTTCTTTTGTGGGTTGGGCTAGTTAAGTGATGCTTCATTAAATTCCAAGAAGAAAATATCTCGCAGTTTTTAATAATTAGTTTCATTCAAATTTAATAACAATGCAGCTTGAATAGAATCTTGATTTAGTGACAGAAAATAACAGAACAGTCCTTGCTTTTTCTTTCTTCTCACTGTAGAACAATGTCCTCTTTCTCTCACAGGACACTTTGGGCTCATTATATCAGCAGTAGATGATACCACATCAAAAATATTAGTTATCTGTTATTGGGTTTGCCATAAGCTTCTTGTGTAATCTTCAGCAAGTTACTAGTTTACCATCTAAAGGAATTAACCTCACACTGTGCTCTACCTGTTCTAGACATTATATGGTTTCCTTAATAAATATAACGGCAAGAACAGATAGAAGGATATTTTTAAGTGTTTTAAAGGAGACACAATTATAAAATACCAGGTTTTTCTTTGTTCGTTCGTGTTTTTTGTTGTTGTTTTGTTGTTGTTTTTTTCTTTGCTAACAACAAGGGACCCTTAAAGGAAGTCTTCGAGCAATAGCTCTATTCCTGGTATCCAGTGCTTTTAGAAAAATTTGCAAACTTTTTGGTATTCAAATGGCATCAATAAAATGATAGTTTATGAACACTCTTTAAAATGCAGAGAGGGAAAGAGAATACAGAAAGCTTTATAGTAATACAATATTCCAAAGACTGCAGCCTATGAACCCAAGACAATAAGGACTCTATAACAATGGAAGTCTACAGTGTACATAGAGTTTTGATATCAGACTATTTTTTAATCAGAGAACGAATTTTATCAATGTTGGTCTAAAGTAACCTTGGGCACCGTTAATATTGCTAAAGGGGGAAGGAGCCTGGATAAAATAATTACATATAAATCTCCAAGAAGAAATTGCTTTTGATCCCAAGTACACATAGAATATATTACAACCAGGCTATTTTTAAAATACTTATTCAAAGAGATTGAACAATAAGAATTTTCTTGGCCATGAAAAGGAAAGAAAGCACCTGCTTTTAATAAACAATTTATAAATTGTCCTTATACTTCTTTAAAGACTGCAGGAGAAATACTCACTTGACATAAATGGTTCTAGACCTGCAACTTCAGAAAGTGTCTAGAAGCAAGACTCACAAAGTCTCAAAATTTGTACCCCTGGATTGTAAACTATAAGCAATTACAGAACAGAAACAGAAAATGATGACTCTGGTCACTGTTGGAACTGGAGCCCAGCTGCACTGCTGCACTGACAGCGTCTGGTTTAGGGGCTCACTTTTACCTCCATTTTCAGTAGTGCAAAGCCAGACAATTCGGGGGCAGCTCAGAGCACACGTGAGGCCCCTGCTCTGGGCCACCCTCAGCACTTGCAGCCATCCTGAGGTGACCAGCCTCTCAAGATGCCTCAGCACCACAGACAGGCCTGACACACAAGTGCCAAGATTTTTCAGCATTGTTCAGGAATCAATACTTTTGTTTTCTGTTCATCTTTACAGTGAATTCTATACTTGTGGAAAACTATGCTCAGCAAGTGATAAATGTCCACTAGAGACCAAAGCTCCTGAGATTGGGATAAGGGTACATCTTGAACTTCTCCCTCAAAAATTGCTGTCATGCCAAAGCCACTGAAAACTCAGTGTTATTGAGGCAGCCCAAGTGAAACTTAGCTGTATTTCTTGCCCAGAAACAATTTGGTGCACTGATTTGCATAATGGTGCACACATTTGCATTGTGAGCAACTTCTGTAATATTGTATGAGAATGTTCCATGTGTCATAGGACTGACTGAAGTGCACTGCCTTGGACATTTAGAAACTAATAATCTAATTTAAGTTAGTTATCTTGTCTTTCTTTAATATCAATGGATGGATAAGATCCCTTCTATAGGATGAATCTTTTTACGTCTCTTGGATAAATGTCTTAGGGGAGAGTGAATCATCTTTTAGTTTCCTTGATCAAACCAGCAATTTCGAAAGAGCCCAAATTGGCAGCTCAGACAAGGTCTTAACTAAGGTTTGTCATCAGATGAAATTAATTTCACCCTAAAGTTTGTAAAGACTGGAAGGCACGTGAGGACAGCTACTTCCCTGAGCCATCCAGATGCTGATGCTTCTTTCTGGATTAGGTATTCTAAACTTAATCTTTGTAGGAAGATTCTCAACACAGTAGTAAAGAAAGGAGGCAGAAACTTCCATTTCTAGTTTAAGTCCCTTTAGCAAGAGATGCAAGAGAATAAGAAAAATCTAAAAATAGGGAAAGGAGTTTTGAAATACTTAAACCACATTACATAAGCAGAACTAACAAGCAAAACAAGCCAGATGAATTTCAATTGGTACTAAATATAACCTTGTAAATAATATCATTCTAGAAGGCTGATTTTCTGAATCAGAAAGCCAGTTAGCATTAATGGACACAACTTCTGTGAGAGATAACAAAACGAAAGGAGGTTAAGGGTTGAACATTTTGTTCTGTTTATTCTCTGAAATCCAATTAACTTCAGGTATTTGAGAAGACAAAGCTTGAAGAACACATCTGAAGGAATGTAGGGTATTGAGACTCCTGAAGGAACAGAAAGAACTCTTGATACAAACATTGCCACACATCCAACAGGGTAAATTCTTTGAATTAGGCATGAAAGAAACAAGAGCCCTTCCCAACAGTCCGGAATGGAGGTATTTTTATAATTTCTGATCTTCTTTCTGTGCCTCTAAAGTCATCACCTCCAGCAGCTTGAAATCCAGCACTGCTGCCTGTGCCAGATACCTGTATTCATTAGCACCAGCATCCAACAAGTGCTGTGTGGCACCTGCTCAGCATTGGGGTTAGGGCCTCATTTGTGCTCCTTGGATGCACAGGCAAGAAGAAAAGTTGAGATGCATAAGCAGATCTTGCACAATTTGTTAGTGATTTAAAAAACAAAAACAAAAACAAAAACAAAAGTGCAAAAATCTCCCCCAAAAGAAAGGAAAACCCCAAGCTACTGTACTGGAATATAGGTATGCTTCAAACACAGCATAAGTTTGTGAGCTCAGTAACTAGCAAAACTTTTGACAAAGATGTATGAAGGTGGATCTGTCATGATGCCCCTGCAGCTTTGAGGGAAAAACACTCAGTCATAGTGGAGAACAAGAGAGAGGAGGAAACTCTGACAGGATGAGCTATAACCTTCCAGTCATCAGGTCTATGCATGCTCAACGTGAGCCTCACATGTTGATCTGCTTTCACAAGAACAAGTACAAAGAAGGTGAAAGAAAACAGCTCCATCACGCTGAACCATCAGGAGTGACCCAGACGAGAGGTACACCATAAAACCAAACAAATACATATACACAGGTACATATCCAGCTTCCAGAAACTGATAAAAACCAGACCGTGACTCAGCTACTAGAATTAGGTGTGCCTGATGTTGGTTATGCTTGCACTTGTACACTGGGAAAACGAGCTGCTTGGAAGCAGCTCCTGAGCAGTGACAGGCACAAGGTTAATTTGTTTCCATATAATGGCTGGGGTGGGGAAGTCTCTTTGCAAATTAAGCCCCTGCAAGAAATACAGGAATGAAGTGACTTTGTTGTACTGAACAGGAGTTTCAGCTAATTTCAGGCAAAAGCATTCTCTCATTTTCACCCAAAAGTTCTGTATCTCCATCATGGAGTTTTAATACAGAAACTGATATCAACTTCTGCTGGGTTATTATACTAAAAAGAAGAAATATTAGGAAAATAAGCTTGGAGGTACTAGATATCAGCAAAATATAAATGCTAGCACAAAACTAATTGTAAGTTGTGTAGCTGGAAGCAAAGGTAGATAAATACCTGAAGGGAAACCATACAATTTGAGGATTTGTGCTCTCCTAAAGTCAGTCAGATTTCTGTATTTCCAGACCATCTATATTCTCTCAAACACTAAGTTTGCAGAAGAACTTTCTCTGTATAGACATGTTTTGAAAATGGCAGTCTGTCAAGTCACACTATGTGGGATCCATCTTACTTATCTTTACAGGATATGCATCAAAGCTGAACTGGTCAACTGGGATTTTCTTAAAATAAGAGAAACAGGCCCGTCCAAAGGACTGTTAGTCTCATCTGTTGTAAACAACAAGCTCAGGATGGAGAACAGTGCCCTGTAGATGTGGGGGTTTTTTGTCTTCATCTATTCCTGAAGAAATCCAACTCTAATTGATAAGGTCAGACAAGAATAATTCTCCCCAGTAAGATAACACATTAGCATGCTCTCCTGGAGTCACAGATATGTTTCAGAAATAAAGAACAGCCTTGGCTGAGGGAGGGAATGCAGAATTGGATCCCTATAGCGCTAGACAGAGTGCCAACAAAATTGGCTGTAGCTGAAAGGTATGAAATCAGCTCTCCATCTCATTGCTGTCCATGCAACTCTGTATTCCCCGTAGTGCTGCTTCTCCTCTTTCACCCTACTAGGGTCGATTTGGGAATAAAATATGAAAGCAGCAACTAGAGCAGAGTAGTTTTATTAAACAGCTGCTGTAGAGGAAGGCTTTGAGCTACCTCCTGGTACTTTGAAAGATACGCCAATAAATCTACTTCTGAGTAATGGTAACAACATGCTCAGTGTTAGTACTGGTCTTGCCCTGTTTGCTTGTCCTGTGAGAAAGATGAATGGCTGCCATGCCTCACATGAGAATCATAAATAGCCTGGTATGAGAAAACGAATTCAGTCTTTATGGGGCACTAGTGCCAGTGAAAGCATTTGTTGGGAGCATGCCAGCTCTGGCTTGCTTGTGAAAACCACTGAGTTTTCTTTTCTCACATCAGTCCTTCTAGTAAAGAGGCCTTTGGAGTTTATGCCCACATCGGTATGTACACTGTGAGGGAAGTAGTGCCTGCTTTTAGTTGGAGAGAGGGTTACCAATGCTTCCATAAATTATGTTCTAAGCCTGTGGCTGTAGCAGTAAAAAATTCCCAAAAACTAAAAAAAACCCAAACCCAACAAACCTAAACCACCAAAAAAACAAAATCTTTGTTCTGCTTCTATGAAAACTGAGCTCAGAGATTTCATAGAAATGGTAAATAGAACTGAAAAGCTGGACAGCACTGAAGCCAGGAAAGGAAACAGGATTTCTCTAAAAGGTCTGAGACAAGGTTATCAATCTAGATAGGCAACATTCTTTAATGAGGAACTTGTAGGCAGAACAAAATAAACAGTATGGGTGGAAACTTGCAGTCTCAATTATCTGGAAACAACTGTATTTGTTGAGAATAATTCTGAAATCAGAATGTGTCTCCAAGTAAATATCCAATGTCAGTTATACTGGAGAACTTGTTTACTCTACATTAAGGAGGTTCACATCCATTTGTATCCAGCAAACTAAAACAGGCACTGCCAGCCAATTAAACTAGTTCCAGTTACTGTCCATAAATCTCTAAATGGCTATTTTTTAAATATATTTTTCAATTCTTATTTTAATTATGTAAGAAGTACATTTTATGATCATCAAATTAAAACAGAAGCTAACCCATCTCATTAAACCTATCTGTAAGGAAACAAAATGCACACTGAAGTGACAAATACTAATTGTTGAATCATCTATCAGTATTGAGAGCCAACAAGAATTTTTCTTAAAAAAACTGATAAAAATGAAGCAGTATTTCTGAAATAAATGAGTCTGGAAATATAACCTGAAATGGAATGGGCACTCCTGCATATTGCCCACCCTACCACAGAGCTCAGCGTGCCTTGGTTTTGCCTAACTGGGAATGTCATGTGAACAGACTTCCACAGTGTAATAAGGAGCTCCTGGGACTGGGGTTTTCTGGGGTCTGTTTTGAGGGAATAGAAATAGCATTTGTCTACTAAACTCCTGACTCCATAGCACCTACAAATTTGAGCCAAGTTCTCCAACTGGGAATGGTTAGTAACACGGATAAATGTGTTTCTACTCCATACCCTGCAGCACCTCTAATCTTGATTATACAATGAAAACCACAGCCCATACTCCATTCTAGCTACACTGAGTTAAACCACACTGAAAATTTCTGGGCTTCTTGGAATCTATGGACAAACCAGGTGATCAGACAGCATTTGGAGCCAGATTTTCTGCTGGCTCAACACCATTAGTGTTGGTGGAGTTGTGCCAACAGAGAATTTGGCCCTTGAACTTGGAGTCAGTTTTCCGAAAACCTGTCCATTTCCAAGCAACCACAGAATGTGCTGTGGAGGACACACAGAGTCCACAGCAAATAAGAGGCAATATTT
>WAAG01022951.1:40347-57650 GCA_013390105.1 Tichodroma muraria
GTCTCACAGTACATGTGCAATTCACTCCAGTCACTTCCATGTGAGCACTGTCTCTAATATGTCCTTCCTATCTTTTCATACCATTTTTTAGCAATCAGAAAAGATTTTTTCACTGTTTTCTTTTCCCCTACTGTTCCTTTTTTTGCCTGCTGGCAATAATTATAAGTTGTGCAGACACAAAAAAGCGGATATTAAATACTCTGTATTTTATTAAAAAATACTGTCATAGGCTTCAGTCCTGAACCAGCAGTCTGACTAACACATATTTGCCTTCCTTTGGGACATAAACATAGTCATTATTCCTGACAAAATAAAAAAAAAGGGGGGAGAAAGAATTGTAGATATTTAGTAACAATTTAAGGTTTTCATTTACTGCTTTGCAATGCAATAACGTACATGCATCTGTGTAATTGTTTTTCATATGCATTCTAGTTCTAATGCATCCTACTTCTTAGATTCATGGCAATGAAACATTTATAGCCTATATTCTGGGATTAATTCATATTTATTGTATTATATTACATTATTAATGTTAACATGCCACTCCTCTCCTTTAATTGTCCTTTTCATAATAATAGGTTCTGTGAAGAAATACAATTTGCTGGAAATTCTGCACAAAATTTTTTAACCTATCCTAGTTCTAGGATGTTTGGTCAACTCTTCAGGTCTTACAGCATTAGCTGATTTACACCAGCTGAAGGTCTCATATCTCATTTCAAACTGTGTTTCACTTCAGTTCTCAGACTGTTGTGATAATTCTTCAACTTGATCAGCTCAATTTCCACAGATGTCATACCCTTTCTCTCGCTCTGTTTGCTGAAGAAAGGTGTAGGTGAGGAACCTACTCACAAAGGTAAATTCTGTAAAATCTCCGATCCAATGCACAAGGAAAACATCCTTTTTATTGGCTTCATGCTGCATGCTGCCTAGTTTTTAGAAATGTTTGCTGATCATTGTTCAATGCAATTCTGACTGTAATCAAACAAATTAGACTGGGGTTGAATTGCTGGGATAAAATGCTGTTTTTACAGCTCAGCTCTATTTTCTACAAAATGTGAGAAAGAGAAGACCCTCTGCTGAAGTTCTATTGGAACAGCAGGATTAAAGTAAATGAAATTGGGCAAAAGCTCTAACTGCTGAGCTTTGGAGTCCAGAGATAGTCTCAGATAAAATATCTTTAATCAACTTAATACTACAACAGTTAAGGAAAGATCTTGTGTCATGTTCTTAGGGTGAGAGATCAGAGCATTCTGAATTTGTATATAGATAATACAGTGGCTTGGATATTGGTTTCATTTTTGTCTGACCCAGGAAATGGAATTGGCTTCTTGGACATACAAAGCACCAGATAATACTCTCACACTCCTTTGCCTCTGGGTAGTATCTATCCTCAAATGATCTGAAAATGTATTACATGGAGTGAACTGCACAGCAGTTCAGTAAAGCACAAAGATTGGCGTTGATTATCAGACAGCATTAGTACTCCAGACCTTAAAAATATTTCTTTACCTGCAGTAAATTCTGGTCACTGTATCTCAAAGAGTGTTAACTCTTGGAAACAGATGAAATAAGTGTTGTGAGCATACACCTCAGAGCATACAGCAAAGGCTGGGGCCTCCTCATTTAGAAGGAAAGAAGGACACAGACAGTAAGTAATGGTGTAAAAGAATTGCTCTGACTGACATTTACCACGATTAAGTGTCAGGAGACAAGGACAGTTCAATGAAACAGAAGAGCGGAAGATTTGAAATATTATATGAATAATTCTTGCAATATGCATAGCTAATCTCTGAAACACTCTAGCATGAACCAGTAAAGAAAGATTTAGCATGATTTAAGAATTATTTGATTCCTGTACATTTAATGAGACTATTCAGAGGTACTTTTTGGGTAGAAAGAAGTAAAGGAATTAGCTCTTTGCTGAGAGTAAGACTAACCATTTTCTGGTATTTTAAGAAGAAATCAGGCCATAATATGTAATTCCATGGCTCCCCACTTTGGGAACTCTCAATGATGTGTTTGTTACGGCTCATTACTGATTACAGGATGAGTTGCTCTTTAATCTGACTTGGTGTGGTTACTCTTTTACAAATGGTTGGGGTGAGGTAAGAGTGATTTACCTGAGATGACAGGGAGAATCAGCAACACAACTGGGAGCAAGTCCCAGGAGGCTGTGTCTCAGCTCCAATAGCTAAGAAGTTGACACTGCTCGCTTCTCAGTTTCACAAATAAAGCAACAAAGACCTCTTCAACAGAGAAAAAAGGCACATTAACTTTGGAAGGATGAGGCATTTATTAGCTGTTTGCACATACAGTACCTAAATTTATCATATTTTAAACACTGAGACAAAGTAATATTCTAACCATTTTGCAGATGAAGCAGTGCTGGAATTGGTTTAGGCTCATTCAGTAAAATAAGGTCTTAAAGCACATCTGGTTCCGGCAGTGGGTACTGAAATGTGCCTTCTGCAACCTCTGCACTGCTGTTGCTGCTTCCTGTCCTGGGAAATGCATTGCCCTTGGCTGTCTGGTGACTCCACCTGCACCTCGCCTGACCCCTAAAACATCTTGCCCCAACTCCATGATGGGCAGAGAGAAGGAGGACAGCCACAGAATCATGGAATGGTTTGGGCTGGAAGGGACCATAACCGATGCTGTAGTTCCAAGCCCCTGCTTCTTGCCCTGGATCCTAGCCTTGCCAAGGCCTCTAAAGTAACTCCCCAATGCTACTCAGACTCTAAATCTACAGCTGAAGAAGCAAGTAATACCAATTTCTTTCTAAATCTGTAGGATTTCAGAAGTGCTAGCAAATAATAATTTTTCTATAACACCAGTTAATGCCCCTTCTGATTTCTATTGCCTGTTCACACACTGGTAACTAGCCACAAAATATTTAGCTACTTGAACTTCCGCCCTGGGTAAAAAGATTCAGATCAAATCCATCATTTCTAGTCTAGATACCAGTGGTTTCTCAAGTAACTGAAGTTTCTGCCAGGAAGGAATGAGAAAAGAAATACATAGAGATACGTCACAAATTAATTTTCTATTTGAACTCTGTTGAGCCTAAAGCAGGACACACTTCACTCATCTCAGACTTTTTGGGATGTACTGATGTACTTTAGCACCTTCATGTCACTTCCACTACTGCCAGCAATCCTCCCCAAATCTGAAGCATCTGGTTTCATTTCTGATCAACATCAGGAAGGAATGCATCCCTGTGAAGAGCTGAATTTGACTTGAACATAAACTTAATTATCAGCCTCAGACCATATAATTCAGTTGGTAAATTATATCCTGCCTTAGTCCCACTGAGGTCACTGCCAGGGGATCAAAAAAGAGTGAAAGTTGGAAGAAAGTCCAATCCATTGAGTGCAGACTAGTGAGATGTTACACAGGGATGTGCATTTTGAATTTAACAGAGGCTTTTCTAAAACATTCTAAAAATTATCTTTCATTGTCATGGCTTTCATGGTCCAAAGGCTACTGGTATCTTGTTTCTGGGAAAGCAAGTAGACTTTTTTTTCTAAGCACTGCTCTGTGCATGCATCAAAATTTACTTTGTTTTGGCCATCTTTATACAAAACCCTATTTTCTCTTTAATTATCGCCACTAAAACTTGTGTTTAAATAAGCAATCCAATCTCTGTGTGGAAATCCACTGCAGATCTGTTTGAGCTGAAGACAAACTGATGTGTTCAATCTACTGAAAGCAAATCTGTGACATGAATATTCACAGGCCGTTTAAAAAAAGCTGCACAAAATAATTTGAGTGGTTACTGAAATACACTGCAGAAGGTACTGTGTCTGGTGAATTCTCTCTTCTCAGATGTTTGAAAAGATAATTGCTGCCTACACCTTCTATAGGGAGACATTAAAAAAATACTTTGGACAATAAGGTGCAAAGAAGGCACTACTCTTACCAGTGGGCTGAAATATCTCATTCATGTGTACAGTTGACATAAATCCAAATTAAGGCTGATGTGGAGAGCCTTATACTCTGATTGCCAGTTCCATACTTGCCTTTACACAAAGTCTTTAGCCTCTGAAAGACTGTCAAGTTTATTTTCCTTAGCTCAGCATTCACACATGCAGATACATGCATTAGCATTCACTCTCTTATCCATCCTTCAATTTTTTGTATGCCCTGAGAAGACTCAGAAAGCAAAATATGCTGATATAACTTCATTTAGTTTGCTTCTAAGATGGTTTTAGTCATCAGGGTGTAGGCTGCTGTTTACACTGGATGACGATCCCCTGGGTAAAGAGCTACCTGAAGGAATGGGCTTTGGGGAGAGCTGCCTTTTCTCTGTGAATTCAGATCCTGCTCATGAATTCCCAGCTCCCAAACTCACAGCCCATACACCACTGAAGGGGAGAATAAAAAAATGCTATTAGAAGATAATGTATCAGTGTGAGAGCTGAAGAGGAACCTATTCTCTGTTAACCTCAAGCTTTTGTAGCTGCTTCCTTGTGGCCAGGCATGTTCGGTGCCAGCCCAGGTCATCGGAGTAAAGCCAGAGTCAGGTGCTTGCACATCAGGTGCAGCTCAGGGAGATACCAACAGAAACACCAGTGCTGCCCCTCTGTTCAGTTTCCTTGTAACATTTACCACTCTCTTTTTTCCTAGTTTGTTTATGTTCTGGCTGTTTATAGCTCCTACAGCAGCCCACAGAGTCCCTGTGAGGGCTCTCAAGGAGCCCTGCCCCACGGGGCACACTGGAACTGTGATCCAGTGGTGGAAGTTCAGTAGGATCAGGGATCCATCCTGGTACCTTCCCCCTGAGTGTTGGCTGGCCACTGGCCACTGCTGGAGCAAGAAGCTGGAATGCACAGGCCTGCGCCCTCCTCCAGAATGAAGATTATTTTATTATTTACTATTATTCCTGATATTTGCCCAGCCACATAAGAGCACCATGCTAGAAGTTTCTCACAGAACCTGTGACCTTACCACGCTGTCCTCATGCACAGCCCTGTAAAAATAATCCTAAAAGCTTTACCATTTGTATATGTGTTCAGGGAGAGTTACAAATACCTACAAACTGAGGGAAGCCATCCATTCATCCGTGCACCTGCACCTTTCTTTTTTTCAAGTATGTGTTCTATACGTGGTGACATCAGCATTAGTGACCCAAGGGAGCATTCCTGATGTCCACAAAACTATTTTTATTTAGAGAAAGCAAGCCTTTAAATAACGATACCGAAATGTTCTTATTTAGTCACATCTGTAAGGTTTTACTCATGCATTGCTTAGTATTAACATGCTGTGTTTATCTCTAAGTACCAAACTCCTTTCTGTCCAAAAAAATGATACTGAAAATGCATAAAAGCAACATACTGTGAATAAACAGCTTATCTTGGGGGAGAAAGATAAAATTCACAAAACTAAAAATGGGGAAAACCTCCTTCACTGTTGAATTTACCATTTATAGATTAATCTGTCCATTGTGCTTCTATGAAAAGCTTTTCTGGCATTCTACTCAGAAAAACAAAATCTACATTTAAATGAATGTAAGAGTGTACTACAGCAGGAGCCTGTCAGACTGTTTTATACCTCATTGCTATAATTTAATGTTATTGATGCAACCTAGATTATGTTTGAAAAATGAGATCGTGCAAATTCTCTCTCATAAATCAACCAATGTGGCACAAAATATTAGGCTACAGCATTATGTAGTTCTGAAACTATTATATGACCTCAAAGTTCCCTAAAAGGCTTCAAATTGGCATAGACTAAGAATTTGCTAAGGGTATGTTTTCAAAGGGAGTAGCTATTGCTTGTTCATGGCTTAAACATTATACTATGCCAGTAATAAAATACCAGTGATGCATGCAAATGGAAAATCGTGCTGCTTTTTGTGGTAAAAAGGTTAATTCCTTTGGAAGAAACCAAGTCCCTGGATAAAAAGCATATCTCAGCCACCTGACTAACACACAGACATTTCAGTACAGTTTTATTGTATACAAGAGCTAGGAAAATCTAATAATATCCCGCTTTTTTCCCTAAGATTCAGCAGGTAAAAGCTCTGATTGAATTTCATCTTGATTTCATTAAATATTCATAAAGGCCAATTAGAAGGGCAGCTAAGTAGGCCACAAGGCTCCCTTCCATCATCCTGTCAAAGGCAGTCCATCAGACAGTCCTGTTTGCATTAGGGCCTGTAGTCAATATCTTCATTCAATCTTTATGTAGTATCCCTCTAAATCACTGCTCCATCCCACTTTACGGCTTTTATGGACAGACAAGGGGGGAAAAAATCTAATAATTCTGAAGGCAAGATGCTTACTCGGTAGAAAGCAAAATGCAAATGAGAAAAAACATCCTCAATCAAATGTTGGAATGAAAATCTTTTCTTTAATGAGCAATGACATTGGTAGAGCACTGATTACATTGAAGAAAAACTGTTTAAAATTCATAATCAATCAAGCAAGTTTATTTTAACCTTTCATGACTAAACCGCTGGGTTACAGTTTAATTTATTGATGGTGCTTATCTCTCCCTTCAACCACTAATTTTAAAATTACAACCCATATAGAATATGCTGAGTTGAGTCACGAAAATATATACTGATGTTTATATTCAAAGAAACCTATTAGCTCTGCCTGTTTCCCTTTAAAGATTCAGTGGCCTTTCCATACATGCCATGTTATATATATTTGCAGTTTATGCAGCTGAAATGCATTAACTCCACTGGTGCCTTGCTGGACTGAAGCATCGTGGCAATTTTCATATTCAGGTCTCTTTGTCAGATAGAGCTGAGCAATTTTTTTTTTTTTTGTAGATGAGCATAAGGTAGTGCTTCATCCTGCCACTAACCACACACTCCTGGCTCGAGGGCATTGCCTTCCTCAAAACTTCACGAAATTTGAGGATTTTGCAGATAGGCTTTTACTGTGAGCTTTCTAAATTTGTCTGCATCAAGTATCATAAAATTATTTCCCTTACCATTGCCTCTCTATCCAGAAGGACTTAAGGAAAGCTGTGGGTTATAGCAAGGTAAGATTGTTTTATGTCTTGTTTGAATCAGTTTCCTTTGCTTGAATTGCTGTTTCATACAACACCAGAATGTTGTCCCAGTATGGTTTTAAAAGACTTTCAATCTCTCTCTTCCATTTTCTGAAAATAATGATATAACTTTCCAAGTTAACACAGGGCATGGAAACATAAGTTTCATCATTCTGTATTTAAAAAGATATTACTATTAATTCCAGAGACCTCATGGGAACAAGCCCCACCAGTTTCTAAAGGCTGTGTTCATTTCCTTCATCACGATTCCTTGAGAGTCTTTAGCAGAGCAAACTCTGTAGGTCGTTTTCTGTACAGCAGCTCCACGTTTCCTTCCTACAGTATTTGCACGTGTTCAGTTAAACAAGATGTACCTAATCCTTAATTAATATTTTCTGTTCATTTTCTCTTTTCAATGTGTTTAATTACTAACTAACTACTTCTCTTGGTGACAAAGAAATTGAAGGATGGATATCACTGGGAGTCGTTAGCAAGTAGGGGAGACAATTGTATGTCTTTGTTATACAGCTTCACCTGAGGACACTTGACAGTCTCAAAGGGGTTACCATGAGAATAAATATATTTTTGAATAGTTCTCCTTTATTTTCTCAGCAACATATTAGATTATTAAAATGTACTTTCAGCATTCTTTATGTTGAAAAAATTGTCATAAAATTTACTTCACTCAATTTTGAACGGAGATTGGAATATTCTTTTCTACCCAGCTCCCTTTCCTCCTTAGTATATGTACAGCTCCATTAGGGTAGAATGGGGATCTCTGGGAAATTCTGATTTTGGTCATCTGAGAGGCTGAAAAATATGGTCATCCCATTTAACATGCCCTGTATACTACTGAGAGACAACATTACGTCTTTTTGGTCTGTGTTTGTTCTGCACCTAGTCCTGCTTGCTTAGGTCAGGCAAGAACCATGAGCAAATTATTCAGGGCTCCCAGTTAGGTGAAGCAAAACACGATTTTCATTTGCTGTGGGAAGGCCAGCTCTCTGCAAAGGAGCTCAGATCTCTTCTTGCCTCTCCAGGCAAGTCCCAGGGACATGTCCTGGACACTCTGGGTCTGGGTACGGGCTGGTGCAGGGTCCCCTTTGCTCCACCCACATCTCTAGTCAATCCTACAGTCCTCTCTCTGTCTCTCTGCCTTAACAAAATGCCTTGTGTTGTAAGTAAATCACACCAAAAGGCTGCAAAAGCTGCAAGCAGATCAGGCAAAGAGAAGATATTTATCATTTTATTTTGCTTGCAAGTTTGATATGCCTTCCATAGGCCACTAGAATGACAGAACCTTTAAAATATTTGAGTATCATTTTAATGGAGTAGACATTTTCTACCTGTTCTCTGTATACTTTCTTAAATCTTGGTCCCATTTCAGTACCAGTTAATTTGAAAAACAACAAGAATAAACTACACAGAAGCTGTTTTAGGCAGACTAAAGATAACCTACTGTATTGGACATTCCTACCCATAAACCTCTGGCATTAACCATAAACCATCCTAATCACCATTGGAACTACATTTCTGTCGCTTTCTTAAAATGTGAGCAGAGAAAATCCCTGACCTGTAAAAAAAACCAGAAAAATGTCAAATGGCTCAGTTTGTAGCTTGTGTTCAAATGATTATTTAAAGACTCCATCCTGAAAAATTTAAAGCTTAAGTAAACTACTTCTTTCCATTCCTCCCCCTCTGTGTTAAGAAAAGACATGTCAAATATTCACTGCCCACTTGTATTTGCTACAATGGCAGCCAAAAAAAATCCCTGACAGGATGTTGGGAACCACCAGGAAAGCTGTTGCATACAAGCCAAAATGATTTTACTGCTATACACACCCTTGTGAACATGAATGTTTTGAATTCCTGCATTCTAGGAAGGAAGGACACGTGCAGTACTGCATCCAGCTCTGGGACATAAGGAGGATGTGGACCAGTCTGAGAAGAACACAAAGATGATCTGGAGAATGGATCACCTCTCCTGTGAGGAAAGGCTGAGAGAGTTGGTGTTGGCCAGCCTGGAGAAGTGAAAGCTCTTGCGCTTTCAGTAGACACTGGGGGCCTGTAAGAAAGCTGGGGACAGACTTTTTGGTTGGGCCGGTAACAGCAGGACAAGGGGGAAAACAGAAGGGAAAAGACTTTAACTAAAAAAGAATCAATTCAATCTATACATAAGGATGACATTTTTTACAGTGAGGGTGGTAAAACACCGGCACAAGTTGCCCACAGAGGTCATGGATGCCCCATCCCTGGAAACAATCAGGGTGAGGTTGGACAGGGGTCTAAACATCCTGATCTAGTTGAAGACCTCCCTGTTCATTACAGGGGTTTGTACTAGATGGCCTTTAAAGGTCCCTTCCAACACAAATCATTCTGTGATTCTACATTTCTATGAATCTATGACACAGCAGAAGGAGAGAGGGTACAGAGAAGGGTTACAGTTGAGTAAGATGATGACGAAGCAGCCTAATGAGGAGATTTTGAAAATGCTGATTTTTTTCAACTTGCAGAGAAGTCTGTAAGATGGGATAGAGAGTTACAAAATCCTCGAGCTTGCGTATAATGTGGAATCAGAAAACAGAGTTGTCACTCACCAAATCTCCCAATTAAACCAGGTGCCATTACTCTTACTGAAACTAGTGAAACACAAGGTTAAACCAGACAAAATTATAGCATTTAAATAGCAGGGACTGAACTTCTGGAATTTGTAGCCATAGGAGACCATAGAGACAGATAGCACTGGCAAGTTTAAAAAGAACTCCAGGAACATCAGGTCCACAAACAGATCCTAAAGTGAATAGGTGAGGATGTATTTTTTAATATCCCTAATCCAATGCCGCTGAGAGGTTGAGAAGGGAAGGGACTGCAAGCAGTGGCCAGCCTGATCCACCTTCTGTATTGAGCATCTCTTGCTGCCACTGTGGGAAGCAGTGCCCTGAGTTAGACTGACCCCTGCCTGCCTCAGCAGGGCCTTTCTGATGTTTCTATATTGCTCTGCAAAAGTGAACGCTCTCTGAAAGCTGTGAGGATTGCATCTTTACATGGTAGGTTTAAAAATAAAAGGAGATAAGCTGAGAAAAAAATGTAATATGACATGTTTTTAGGGGGTTACAGAAAAAGGATACTGGAGTCTATTATAGAGCAAAAGAATCTGAAGTGTCAGGGAGCAGTGGTGAGAGGAATGGAAACCAGAAATACAATGGGAAATGGTTTTCTCAGGGCTGAAAGGGTGGTGGATGCTCAAGTGCAGATGGAAGAGCATGAATCATTTGTGGCCTTAGTTCTGCTTGTCTGTTAAATGAGGTTTATGCTATTTATCCTGACAGAAAACACAGAAGCTTAATTTGTTATGTTTCAAAGAATTTTGTAGAAGCTGAAACGCAAATTGCTTGGAGATGGATCCAAAATGTGCATAATTCAATAAGGCAATTTTCAATAATTTCCAAGATGCCCTGTGGAAGCCAGCTCTTAGCACTGCACACCAGGTTTAACAGCAAACTGCTCAATGAGGGCATTTGTTTAGCAAATCATGCTCTCATCATCTGGAGGAAAACAGGGATGGATGAACTTTTAAGTCGCTAACACCAAATGAAACTGGAAGTAATTTTCCCTTACAGACCACATTATGTTGTAGTCACCATCCTAGATCATCAAGAAAACAAAAAGGTGACTTCTTTTTTTGGGTAAACAGGGCTAAATAAACGGGAAAACTATTCTTAGTCCTGTACAGATGAAATCTGGAGCAGCCCTTGATGATTTTGGTATCTTTTAGCATCAAGAAGCATCAGAAGAATTTGTGGGGGTTTTTCTGCTTCTTTTTAGGAGCACATTTCTCTCTTCACATTTCTGCAGTTTTTCACATTCTTGTTCTGGATACACACAATTACTTCCATTAGGCAGCCTAGATACACCAAGAGAGAAATAGGAATGTTTCCCTTTATACTCCAAAAGCAAATGTAATCATGTTCCCTTGCTGATTTGTGTTTTGAAATTACCATTCTAATCCAATAGTTTAATTTTATTATACCCTTCAGTCTAACAGACCAGGCAGAGAATGTGTAATCACAAACAAAGGGCCAAATCCTGCTTGCCATACTAATGGGAGTAGTCCCACTGATTATAATGGGACTACATCAAGCCTTACCCTTAACTAATGTGAAACGAGATAAACACACTCAGACTGTGCTGCAGGGTTTTCTTGGAGCATTTCTTGAGGCTTGTTACTGAGATTTTAAAACACAGATTAATGTAGTGGTTAAAGTACTGCCAAAGTGGAAAAAACATCTTCTTCATGGGAAAGTGCAAGCATTCTGATATTTAGCTCACGTTGAGATAAAAAGCCTCAAATATAGTATTTCTATATAGGCATTTGAGGTGTTTAAATAGAATATATTTTATCATCCTTTTGCAAAAGAAGCCATGTGATCTTTCAGGTCTAAACCCACAAATTTAACCACTTTCTGCTTCTAAACAGAATTAGTTGTAAAGCAGAGCGGTGATGGGGAAAAGGACTCTTCATCAGTTCCCACAACAGCTCTTCTGGTGCTCATCCTGCACGGAGGTCCCTTTGCCCTGTATCCCTGACAGGTCACACAGCAGCTGCAGAAATTGTGGGGGGAAATCATTCTTTTTGGTTTCTCTCAGCTCCCAAACCCATATGTGCCTGATATTCTCAAACCTTCTCAGTCGAGGCTTCAAGGTAAAGAAAATGTAAGTTGTAAAGGGTAGCTGAGACTTATAAAAGAAATCAGGTGGGAGACTTGTAGAGAGAGGTGTTAAATAGTTGCAATATGGGCAGAGAAAGAGCTATAAAATGAAAAATAAATCCTGGAAAAAACTACAGCAAACCGATGCTGCTGCCTAAGCAGTATAACCATTGCCAGGCTATTAAAAACCTACTTTAAAATAATATAATTGATTCCCTACCTCTCCACCCCAACCTTCTGTACAACCAGGATGGAAATATTTGGAAAATGATTCAGGACAGAAAAGAAACAAAGAAGGGGAAAGGAGAGGTTTAGTACTTGGGTTTGGAGTTTTTTGGTGAGCTTTTTAATACTTTTTCCCCCTGAAATGGTCTATTCTCAGTTGTGTGAGAACCTAGGTGGCTCTGTGTAATATTCAAACTTTTCAATCCTTTAACATAATGCTTATTTCTGTCAGCTGAGCAATCTCTTTATCCAGTTCTCCGATTTAGTATACTACAAACAAAATACAGCTTTAAAGCCTTCATACTTTCCCATTATCAGGTCCTGTGTGCACATTTGGCTTTTTATTCTTGACTGTATGTTATTTACACAGAACATCTTTCCTTGGACTCATAAAAGTGTCCAACTGACCATGTTTCTGATATACAAGTCAGTCAATATAAAAGATGTAGAATGAATTGATGACCAAAACTTGACTTTTCCAAGCCATCATCAGCAGTGCAATAAAAATGATTCAAACACCCAGCATGAGTCATACTGGCAATCTGATGGGATCATTGTTTCCCAAAAAGGAATCCTATACAGAAGCCTCTATGCTATTCACTTCACCAGACTTCTTTTAAAACAATAAAGCAATACAAGGCCTGTCACAGATCAGGTCTTACCCAAACAGGACCACTCATACACCCCTGCCATTCCCCTATTCCTAGGAAAGCCTGGGGACATGCTACAGCCTTAAAGCACACGTCTCAAAGGGGGAAAAAAAATAATCCAGACTACTTCAGAAGTACTTCCCAAAAATCAGGGCTCCTTTCCAGGAAAGAAGACCTGGTGCCCTCTCTTTCACCCTGCTTTAGATCCATTCATCCCTGGATTAGGTTAAGGAGGTCACACTCTTTTGTAACTGAATTGATATACCTTATTTAGGAGTTAAGTCACCCTAAGCAACCTAAACAGCTAAGGGAGAGAGACAGACACCTCCAGAAAGCATTTGAGCCAACCTAAGATCAAATTCACTATGGAAGTGCCTTTTTCTTCACTGATTACCAAGAAATCCCCAGATCAAGCACCTAGCTTAGAGCAAATCTCTGCAAAATGCTAAAAAAAAGTAACCAGACAGCCAGTAGCTATCACTATCTACTCCCACTTTACGCCAGCGTACTCTAAAGAGAACTCCTTGGTCTGTAAAGAAAGCCAAAGCATGCAAAGGACTTTGGACCATCAGTGAAAATGAGGGACAAAACTGATCTAAACTCACCTGCTTTCTTCCATTCCCCAATGGAACGAGGGGAAGCCATTTTAGCCTTTAGCCATTTCTATTAATATATGTTCTAGTCACATATATATATATACATATATATCACACATATATATTTCTATTCATATATGTAAATAGGGAAACATATTATACAGTGTTCTGGCCTCGCTGTAGTGTGGGTGAAGTGAACAAGATGAGCCTGATCCAAGGCCATGAGGATGAGGAAGTTGCTCCTCATCCACCACTTACATTAGGGAAGCTGTGCTCTTAGCACGTGCCAGCTGTTCACACACATAACAGCAAATAGTGTCAATTCTGTTCAGGAGAAAGTAATACAAGAATGATACAAAACTGGCCATCACTCCTCCAGTTCTCAAACTGAGATGCCAAGATTAATGGTATTTTTGCCCAGAAGTAATATGTGGCATCCTAAAATACATACTTAAAAAGAAAAAAAGTTAAATAATAGTTACTGAACTTTCCTGACTTGCTGTAACAAGATACAGTCCAGCAAGCTCCTTTTGAGTTTTGCTAAGGAAAGGAAAGAACTTTAAATGCCACAGAAGGCACCCCACAGCCTTTTCCCCACATGTGTCATTCTTCTAAGAGCTCATTGAAGGGTTCTCTTGACACAGAATTTTAGAAGCTGAAATACAAACTAAAGGAGACCAACAACCATCAGGACAAAAACATTTGAATCTTCTGCTCCTTTAGAAGCAACACATGAAGTGCATCAAAGTCTTTGAAAAAGTGGTTTGGAAAAACAACCAGGCTTTTATACAGAGTCATGATAAAGACTGGGCCAGAAATTCACCAAATGGGGACAAATGTGCCTGAGCCTTTACCCACTGAGGCAAGGGGCCAGGCTGCAGATCCACAGCAGCAGGGAGAGGGAGCAATGAGTGCAGGCCCAGGGGCTGAGAGCCTGGCAGCTGGAAGGGAGAATGGGAAGAAAGGAAGAAAGGAGAGAGAGAGAGAGATGCAAAGAATTCAAGCTTCGAGCTCTTAGAGAGGAAGCTATAGCTGGAGGTGACAGGGGCAACCTTCTTCCAGCTTGGAGCAGCACACTGAGCCACCCTGCAGGGGAGAAAGTGGCACAAAAACTTTTAATGGCTCTGATTTTATACTCTTCTACCCTCCTCTGGTGGTTTATGTGGACAAGCAGTCTCCTTACATGGTAACACAAAACAGTCAAAACAAGCACACTTAAAGCAAATTGGTGGATCAAGAGTCAGAAAAAACTCACAGCCTGAAACTGGAGGTGCCACAGAGCTGTAATGTGATAAATAACAGCTATAGCAAACTCAGAGAATATTTTGTTTATTCTTTGCCAGAGGTAGAAAAAATGATGAGTGACCAGCGATGGATTGATTTTTCTCTGTCAGCTAATGCTGTTCAGTGTCTGAATTGTAATTATTACACTACTATTACCTGAGATCCAAAAATCTACTTAAGGGTTTCCTTCATCATGCACAGAACAGGAAATATGAGAGTAAAAACTCAGCAAAGAATTAATACAACTATAAATATAAATGGTTAAGAAATGTTGGTGTGAGAGGCATACATTTTCCTCTGACTGGAGCTGCTCACACTTCCAGTAACTAATACCTCATTCAGAAGGTCTGAATTTCAGCCATCCCATAAAGCAAGGACAAGGACTCATGGTCAGCTACAATGTGCTGCACCAAGGCAGGCATGCCAGCTTTCTATTATCATGGTGAGATTCCATCACTACATTAAGCCAAGTTGCTTGACAGCTATGAAAAAGACAGCTTCATCCACTTGTATCAGAACACTGACCTTCTCAGGAAATAATAGGATATATCCTGCTATCATTTCTCACATGAAACTCCTGTTGGGGTCAATAGGAATTTGGTGTAAAAATGTGAAATCAGTACTTGGCCCATAACGTTTAGTGACACGTAACAGGCTGTTAGGAAAAGATCCAACGTGAAGCATCAGCTCTCATTAACTACACTGCAGATTCCATTTCAAAAGACTTTCTGAAATTTACTGTGCAAATTAAGCACCAAGAGCCAGATCCTGAGCTGATGTAAATCAGAATACAAACGATGAAGTCAAAGAAATAAGGTCAATAAAAATCAGTCAATGAACTCAATACAGCTAAGGAAAACTACACAAGAGAGAATCTGGCCCAATGAATAATTCTTTAGTCCAAGCAACACTGCAGAATTTTTTATCTGCAGTAATTGATCTTTTCTGCATATTCTATGGTTCTTCACCTGTGGAAGGTCATAAGATGAAACTGCTGGAAACTCCAATACAACAAAGGCTGTAGCATAAATAAATTCAGTTCTGGACTCTAAAACAGCATTTTGCCCCGTTATAATAAATAAAATTCTTTTCTGAATTTTGTGATGGTCTGACTTTTCTTATGATGGAGCAATAAATAGCATTGCTTACTATCTAACAAATTCCTGCCTACAGGAAAGGGGGAAGTTCTCTTTTGCCTACTTATTGTGCTGATTTTTACAGCCCCCTGTGTTATGTACAAAAGGAAATAGGCTTCAATGTTTATTTTGAAATGAAGCCACTGCTAAATATGTAGCTTTCTCTCCTCTTGTTTGAATATGACTTACCCAGTCTAGAGCCCTAGCCAGTATTTTTGGATCCACATTCCTAAGAAAATATATTTGAACTGCCTTACAGATTACAAGTCTGTAACAAAGCGTGTGTAGAGATCAAAAGCCTCTACACAGGCTATTCAGTCAACCAGTTATAAACATCTGGACAATAATTTTAATCAAGTCACTGAATTCATTCTTCCAAGCCACAAATATTAACCAAATACAAATTTCCAAGCCACAGCTTTTAACAACGATAATTTATAATACCATAAACGTCCTAGCAAGAAAACAGGACTATTTTAAGCTAAGCACTGCACAAATGCCAACCAAGGTGAGAGCTACAAAAATAATAATACAAAAGTCCTGTCATAACCTCTCCTACACTCCAGAGAGCAAAAGATGGAGCAGTAAAAGCAAATACACTTTATGATATTGTATTGCAACAAATCATCTTCTCTCTGTGTATAATTTGGGTTTGCAGGTAGTCTTTGTACCTTGGTATTTATTTGGTAAAACTAAAAGCTGGAGATGAATCTGGCATGTGTCTTAGACCATGCAGCATTCTGGCAGAATCAGCAAAGCCCTAAAAGGGGCCCACATGAAAACCAACTCCATTACCCTCCTCCCTCTTTGCAGTATTCCTTCAGCTTGTGCTTGAAGGCCATCAAAATATGAAATTACCTTAAATATGGAAGCTGCATGACAACATTTCAATTAAAAAGCTTTTAGGAAAGGCCACGGAAAGCATCTATAATACATTTCCAAAGGTCTTGGGAAGGAGAAGGGTACGATATGGGTCACATCACAATTATGATAAATTGGGTAAAACACAGTTTCCTGAGGCTGCTCTGAGCAGAATAAAAGTGATTGAGAAAGTCACAATATGACAGATATTAATAAGTACTACCTATCATAATGTCTGATATAATATCTTTTATCAAAAGGATCCCAGGGCACTTTGTAAAACTCTACATGGAGTAATTTCTTTTATCACTAACACGTTCCCATATTTCTGAGAAAGCAGTGCACTGATGAACTCTACACAGCAGCACAGCATGAATTTTTTCAGAATCCCAGAAAGTGAAGAATACCATTTCTGTTTGAAATTTGTGTAGGGAAATCTACGTTTGGGGGTGAGTTCTCACTAGCACAGTACATTTTCAATAGCAAACATCCTGAAGTGCTGCTTCCTTCTGTCCAAAGCCAAGAACATCCAGCACAGCTGTGCACTGTGTGACAACTTTTTTAGAGTGAGTTCAGAAGAGGAGCATTAGTTACTGAATCACCAGGAACATGCCCTTCGAAATCCATGTCCAATACTGAGGTTTCCTATCAAAGCATTGCCTCAGATCAAGGTGATCTGAATTATCAGAACTGAAGAGATTCCAGTCCCTGTGACACAGCAAATCCCACACTCCTACATTATTTAACAGTCAGTAAACTATCAAAAACCTTCCTGGAATCTTACCTGAGTATCTAGAAAGATGACCTGTGTTAAAATCCAGGAAATGTTTAAACAATAAA
>WAAG01022954.1:2180-16879 GCA_013390105.1 Tichodroma muraria
GCAATGACTGGCATGCACTCCAGGCTGAGTTTTTCTTCATTTACAACTGGCTCCAAAGAAACCTAAAGGTTTACCTGGTCTCTCTGTATTCCCAAGTGGCTTAAAAGCATTCTTAAAAACACAAACCCAAGTCCTATTGAGCCACTTTGCTAAGAACAAGTCACCTTTAGCAACAGTTCTCGACATTTGTAAAAATGCCCTGTGCCTTGTTCTTTTTACTGCAACCTGAGCTTGAGACACCAGTCAGAAATTTTGTACCTGCCTGCATAAAAGGACTGTTCCTTGTTCCTTGACATGCCCTGTTCCTTGGGCATTCTTGGTCCCAATTTGTGCCCCTTGAGATTGCCTGGTGTCTCTCTCTGCGATTTGTCTGGCCCAATACCTCCTCTTCTTGTCATGGATTTCATTTGTCACCCCAATTTTACATTCTTTTTAGTGATGGCCAGCACTCAAATTTCACCTGAACACAGTCTTTCCACCTTTCAGATAGAGAAAGATGCACATCTTTGGCTTTATCCAGGCTCAAATGCTTGAGCAGCCATTGTCCTTTCCATGAGATGCTTCCAGTTTTAAGAAATGCCAGGTGCCTTGTGAATCCTCTATAGAAAGGGCTGCTCTGCATGCTTCACACCAACACAAGGAGGGACATTTTAGTACTAACTCCACAGCATTCAGTTTGAAACACTGTAAGATTGCATTATTACTGGTGTCTCTCCTTTTCCTCCTCAATTCCTGCACAAAATCCCCAGCTGTACATCCAGATTACAGTAGTTTCAGCAGCTACTGCCACTTGTTAAAAATTACTTAAGATCCTCCAACAACCTATGGGCAGTTTCCAAAGAGGAGCCCAGTCAGTTCTAAAACACATCCAGACTCTCATCTGGCATTACCAACTTATACAGTTGGTGCTATTATTATATTGTTTCATAACATCCTCTGCAGTCAGCTGTAAATTGCTAAAGAACACTTTTTTGGCAGTCGTCTAGAGAGTTTCTATTTGCATCTATATTCTGCCCAAGGATTCTGCATTATCAATCCATAAAAACCCCAAAACCATTCAAGTAATGCTAAAATTGCATCATAGAGAAAGAAGAAAAGCAGATGGATTGAAAGTTACAGTGGCAAAAGGTTATTATGAGCTCATCCTCTTACATCTAAATGTGACAGTCCCAACTGGGTGGTGTTACCCTATACATGGAAGCAGAAGCCCTGGAGTGAACAAATAGGGTGCCACCAGCATTTTAGGTAGGTTGGAGATCTCACCCTTGTAAAGAGGGTTGAATGCTCAACATATACTTGGTAAACAGAAGATCTTTACTATCTATGGAGATGATACAAGATGTTCATCCTTAGCTGCCATGGGAGCCCTTAAAAATATCAGTAACCTCACAAAGTAACACAAATCACTCCTGTCATTCTCTTCCCACCCAGGCACACGGAGGGACTGTGATGCAGGAGCACAGGGATTGGGAAGGGTTGGGCACAAAGAAAGGCTTATTATGATGCCTGAGAAAGGCCCAGTCAGCTATGACACTACAACAGAGTACTAGATATTAAATCTGGCAGGCAGGATTACACAATATTGTTACAATTTTTAAAAATACTCTAAACTTATCTAAGCCACTCTCTTTTAATTACAACTGTGTCATCCCTGATCCCTCTGCTTGCTGAAGACTTTGCTGAAGGATATTATCTGGCCTTATGGACACATGCCAGTTGAGCTAAGACTGATTTACTCAAATAAACAGATGTGCTCGGCAGCCATGTTTATCCTTCTTGTCAAACGCTTGCTGCCAGAGCCACTTTGTGAAATAGCAATTCACAAAACACTCTCAGGAATTCCTATTAGCTACAGGAGTTCATTAAAAATTTCTGCCTGTGGAGCAAACACCAGAGTAATGATTGACCCATCATGTTCTCCTGTGAGAGGGAATATTTTAAATTAGCAAGGCTCATTCTTTTTTTACTTAAATTTTCTCTGAATCTATAAAGACACTCTTTTCAGCTAAGTATACTTACTCATAAATTTCTTTTCTCAAACTGTTGCTCTCTTTTGGTAATTGATACAGACTTAGATCTAAAATCCATGAGCAGAAATTATTGTTATTCTGTTACAAATCACTATATATTATCTTCCTAAAATGAGTTTCATTTCCTGTCTTTCAGATGTGTTACAACAAGAAGTGTAATATTTTTAAAGGTTCTCTGAGCCTGAAAGAACTTGAAAAGAATATTCACAATACTGCTAACATTAATAGTAAATTTTGCATAAATATTGATGGGATACCCTTCACCAGTGTCAAGATGTGTTACGTTTCACTGCTGACAGCTTTTGAGGCTGACTATCAAGCCACTCTTTTACTCCTCCTGTCTTTAAAAAGAGTCCTGCTGGTATTTTTAATAAATGGCACATTAATTACAATGAGTAAAGGGGTAAGCCTGTACTTCCTACTAATGTCAGTTATATTTGATTAGTTCATTAACTGCAGATTTATACAGCTTGTTGCACCTGAAAATAAAAAGTGCTGAAGCTGTATTAACACCTTCAGTCAGGACCTTTTTAACCATTGATGTTCCGACTCGTGATGCAAAGTGAACAAAAATTAAAAGCCTTTATGCCACTCCTTTAATTACATTTTTATTGTACCTGTCTCATTATTTTCAGAGTTCACCTCAGGATGTCAGTAAAAACAGATGCACAGTTTAGTAGCTCCATGGATAACACAGGAATGCCTTTCCTGCTGATACTGAGACTATGCTACCTGATGGGTGAAACTTGGGCACACTTCCTTGTTAACTGAAGTACCTCTGCAAACCTCATGGTCATGAGGCTTCACATACGGATAGAGTTATGGATCGCATCTTACTGAAAACAGCTAGAGAAAGACTGACAATTTTGGCCACTTAGGAATACTCAAGCAGCACGGTTTGTTACTGTAAAAGGTCTACAGGACATAGGGACACTCCTGGCAGCAGAAAAAATTCAACATGAGAGCATATTCTCAGTTCTTCTGCAAAAACACACCCACAAAAATATTTCTAAAATATTTCTGTGCTCAAGGAATAAATCCAAAATGCAAGTCTGATTGAACACCAGGGTAATGATACTAGGAACAACAATGTGTTAGCTTTAGTTAAAATAACAAAGAATCCCAACATTGAAGCAGAAAACTGGATAACAACTAGAAAGAAGAAGAAGGGATCTGGTGCAAAGATTATTTAGTATGAGAGGAATGTTTGGTCTTCACTGGGCTTAATACTAGGCCCGCATGTGCCCATGAATGTGCATGTATGCACGTCCCTTGCAGTGAAAAGGTCATCTGCCCTTTTAGAGATTCCCCAGATGGCTCTGAGTGAGCTGGTTTATCTGCAGAGCACAGTCCCAAGCAGAGGCTCTAACCTGGATCCCAAATGCAGAGCACACACAGCAGTGCAGCCCAGCAGCCAGGCTCTTTCCCACTGCCTTTCTCAGAGCTGCACCACCTGGCTGGACCCAGCTCAGCCAGTGTTGGATGAAGAGTCCCTGCATCCCACTCTGCTGCGCACTGACAATACAGCCTGGCATTTCTTTGACTGGAGTGGATTATATTTTGGCGATCTCTTATGTAGCTGAATCATAACAAATCCCTCTTCTTCTGCAGTGCCTTACAATAGCAAGCTGATGATGCCAAATGTAATCCACAAATCCATAAGGAAAGATTAATAAATAACCAAAGACATATCTTGAAATAATTTTATACAAGAGGCCTCCTTTTGAGAGGTTTTCCTCTCACTTTATACTCATAAATTCAAGAAAATTGTAAGAGGGAAATTAGATCCAGATTTTGTCTTGTAAACAAGGTGCAATAAGTGACTCAAGCAAAAGTGAGAACTCCACAACCTATTTGTCTATTTATATACAACTGTCTGATTTTGCTGACCAGTCTATCATCAAAAAACATGTTTATTATTCTGGATATGAACATTACTAAAGCAGCTCAGCATTTAATTCTCAGAAGCAAGTCTTCACATTTGGCTGTACAATCCATGTATGGAGAATAATTCAGGCTGGATGGGGCTCTGAGCAGCCTGGTCTAGTGGAAGGTGAACCTGCCCATGGCAGGGGGCTGGAACGAGATGGTCCTTAAAGTCCTTTCCAACCCAAACCATTCTGTGGTTCTATGAAGCACAGCTGGCACTGGGATAAGAGGCCTTTGGAACAAGTGAACATGGGTCAATGTTGCCTTTCACTGCTGTTCAGCAGACAGTGCAATCAGACAGACAAATCCAAGGACCACAAACAGCAGCATAGAGCTTGACAGTGAGTTCTATAAAAATATGAGAGAGGGCTGTCACTGTCTTCTGTTGTCCTTGTCACAGACTCGAGTGTAAAAGGCACAAAAGGCACCAAGAGCTCTGCAGGTGTCTCTTACAGACATTTTGGATGGCTAGTGTGGATACACGTAGCAAACCAGACAAAGCACTGGGAGGGGAATTTTAATCAATTCACCCACAAAAATTGCCCCCATGTCATTTTATGTATGAGTGCTTCAGTTTCCTGTGGACCTTCCAGTCATTTATTATATATCCATTACTTAGCAAATAGCACCCACTCCTAACCACAATCTTGGAGAATACAGAGAGACCATTAGAACAACATAATGCAAAATTAATTAGAAAAAATTAGAAAGCCAGGAAGCCATAAAAATAAATGAACACTCTCCAAGCTCAAAGTTACCATAAATGTATGAAAACTGAAAAAATAAAAATGAAGAGGAAAACTTCTAAAACTAATTTAATACAAATTTAATTCATGCACATACCAAGATAAAAGTCTACCATGCCAGAAACCTAAAATAAATAATTTTACCTTTTAGAAAAAAGGGCTGCTCATAATTCTCTTGCAAGATTTCAGAAATACTTATTTTTAATATAGTATTGCTTTCAAGGGAATTCAAAAGCTAAAGCCGTGTTGGCTGGAATAATTTATATTTTGATTTGAACCCCTCAAATAACTCACTCCCTTAATTACTGTCTTGTCTGACAGGGAATCTTGTGAATACATATTGTTTGCTTTAGTCACAGAACATGTGATGATGTCTTTGATAAATAGAGACACTATTTCATGACATTAAATCTTACTTTCAAACTAAGAGTTTTCTACCTCATTTGTCAATAAAAACCATTACAGACTCCTGCTATGCTATTGATCCTACTCCTAAACAGGAACTCATATGAAGATTAACCTGAAAATAGCCATAATTTAAAAATGCCTCTGACAAATCACAATAGATCCCATTCAGAGTTTCTCATCATTGTCATGTAACCATTACCACGTGTAGCTGAATCCAAATAGATTTTCTTTACTGAAGAATCTGGTCATTAAGCATTTAGCCAAGGAATAATTTAAGAGGGGGGAAAAAAAACAACCCAGCAAGCCATGTTAATAACCACCACTTGCCATGCAGGATTTGAGGAGTGATTCCTCATACAGAGGGAAGCTTTATAGATTTGCTAGCATTTTTCAAATTCTGCATACACCTAGAAGTTTCCTGTGGCCTTTCAGTGGTCAAGTGCAATGACTTTATGCTAAGGGACCATATGAACTACCACATATGTACAGGGGTTGCCCTGTCCCAGGTACAGAATCCAGCACTTTTCCTTAAATTTCATAAGGTTGGTGGTTGCCCGTCTCTCTTAATTTGCTGAGGTCTCTCTGCAGGGCCTCTCTGCCTTCGAAAGAGTCAACAGCTCCTCCCAACTTGGTGCCAATTGTCACAAGTAAAAATACAATACTGAGATCTATGTATATCCACCATGTAATTTGTCACAATGGAACTATATCAGTGGACTCAAGAGGTGGCACTCCTCAAACTTCATTATCCATGGCTTGTGTGATTTGCTTGGGAACACCTATATAGCCTGAATTCTTGGGATGAACATCTGCACTATACACATGAAGCAAAGCTTTCTGAAAGGAAGAAACTTCAGAAGTTTGATGTTTTGAAGTGATGTGGTCCTTGTAGTGGTTGGGAAGCTCAAGTCCCCATTCAGACCTACAACATATTTGAAGGGTTTTTGAAACACAGGTTCTGGCTTAGTTTCCTGAACAAGGAATTCAATTCACATGTTAAAATGACTTCTACCTTTAACCAGTATGCTATTAATTAAAACAATTTGGAGATTCACTTCAACACTGCACCAAACCAAAGGGTTAATGAACACATTCATAAATGCTTACCAATTCATTTTTCCTAAAAAGAAAAATAACAACAAACAAAGACTTAAAATAGCAGAATCACTTGTCATCGGCTGACTCACACTCAGCTATCTTCCTATGAGCTTAAACATCCATAGCTAATTTTAAAGAGTTTCGAGATACCTATCAGAGCCTTGATTTTAAAGTATCAAAAGAAGCAGAACCCTCCACTTCCTTTTCTCTGATAACTAGAGGTTTGGTTTACATACTTCTTTCTAACAATATTATTTTTCATTATATATGTAACTTAAGAATATAGAAGTACCTCCGACTCCGGATGATAACACACTTCTCCACAGATATTTTCATCCATTTTACATTCTAATGAGATGCACATTCTATTACTTTTGCTGCTCCTTGGAGTTTTCAATGAAGTACACTTCTGCCACGCTTTACGTAGGAGTTCATATCCCAGGATAATGCCATTTGGCTGTCCTGGCGATGCCCAGTTGATTTGAAGAGATCTGCAATACAAAAATCAACACCTGTTCAACTTTTGGATGTATTTATGCCTCTATAGCTACTTACATTAAATGATTAGCATATAGTAGCTCCTTCTTACACCAGTTAACATGGAGGGCAACATTTTGAAGTTTCTAAAATGATCTTCTGGATAACAAATTCCACAGTTGTTTTAATAACCAAAGGTCTAAAAGTTTTTAAAAAGTGTCAATATGTGTTAATACTCCATGAAAAAAAATCACACACGCAATCAAAGTCCTTAAATGTTGCTGTTTAAACAACATCTCATTCCCACTTCTGGAAACTTATGTTTAATAAACTATCTAGCATTTTACTCTTTTCATTTCATAACTCCTTTCCCTCTGTGCCTTTGCCAGTACATTGTACTCAGCCATCACTTAGAACAGGCTTGTCTTAGTCTTGCCTTTTCCTTGCTAAAAAAAAAAATTAAAAAAAAGAGATTGCTTTGAGGTGCATTCTTTAAAGTAGAATTAAAACTCATAACAGCATCAGTAAGCACTAGTGCCCTTCCATACTTAAATATTTTCATTGACATAAAGTTAAAAGTAAAAAATGGAAGTGTTTCTCACGACTAAGACTCAAGACTTTTGACTGAGTGCAAAAGTATCACTGCAGCAGCCTGCAAAGACTGTCTGTAAAACAAAATACTGTAGCTGATTTCAGGTTTGATATCAGACCATCATCAGTTTAAGGAAGAAAATATCTTAAGGGGTATTAAATCATGCTCAGCTGTAGCATGCCTATCACTACTAAAAATGTGTAGATATTTCCTCGAAAAACTCACTCAGTACTATTATAAATTTAAAAAAAAAGGGACATTTGAAAGAAAAATACAAATTTTCTACTGATATTTCAAATGAACGCTTCCTTTCTTGTATAACCACTGTGGAGTCTTGCAAAAGACACCAATTCCTTTAACTATGACTCTCTGGATAGAGAGAAGGAGATCCCAGTGCTACCTGTAGATCAATAGGAGGACTGACAACACTGCATAGTTAGGCTCCAAGTACCTCTTTTTAATCTCCATGTCCCAATTACACAGTCACTGTCAGAATGCCAGTGACATCAGAAATTAGCATTAATTTAAAGTGAAAATGCTACAGTGAAACAGCAGCTGCAGAGATAAACTTTGACATCTTAACAGAATAAAAATAAGTGAACTATTATTTCACTTCCTTGAGGTATAAACAGAGGAATACACACTGCAATAAGCCTTTGCAGAACAGGAATTAATGACACCTATGAGGGAATAAATTCATAGGTGGCTTGTAGAGTTGCCATTATCATTCCAAGGTCTTCATCTGAATCGTAGATTTAATTCCATATTCCATCCATTGCTATTTTGTATTCTCTACCTATTCTACCACATACACATGAACACATACACAAATGCACTCATCCACTTAAATAATGCTACACTTAAAAACAGAAAAGCAGGAAAATACATTGTACAAACTTCAGGAAAAAACAGTAAAAAGAAAAGGAAAAGAAGGGTAGTACTTTAACCTTTATAAATGCCATTGTAACTCCGACCTGGTCTTTGCACAGAATAGATCACGGGAGCAAAGAAAGTATTCCCAGTCATATTTTTGAATTATTTGCTTTCTGCAAGTTTCATTTAGACCCTCATGAGTATATTTTCAGAGTATTGCACCAGATTTTTGCAGTTTTACAGGTCATATTTCTCTCTAACATAATTTAAAATTAGGCCTAAGAACTAACACAGTGATTTAAACATTTTGCCTTTTCTGCAGAGCGCAGTGTGTATTTCTTTCCTTTAATAAGAAATAACTTTATTATTATTTGATAGATACACATTTGGGGGTGGACATAGCCTGATATAAAGAAAAACTGCAGCTGAACAAGGAAATTGTGTGAAATGGGAATTCACTGACCAGTGCCAATGAGGTAAAGCTCAGGATGACCTTCCAGAACAGGCTCATAGACAAGCAGACTGTTTCACAGTTTTATGGGTGTTGCAGTTATGTCTACACATTCTGATGCTTGCCACCCACAGTAAATCGTGGCAGCACAGCAAGAGCAACGCATAGCTCAGTTCAAAAAAGAACAGCAGGGTTTTCATGGTACCGGAGAGGCTTTTTGACATCCCCCATCTGAGGGCTGAGCTGAAAACCTTCTTGGGCAGGTGCAGATTTAATGGGACACAATGGGCGCTTCAGTGTGCAGGCAGCTGTGCCGTGTGGTGCATCCGATACAGCTGCAGGAACACGGGGACAGAGCCTGCCTGTCCTCTCCTTCTGTCCAGCCACTCCCTGTGGGATACACTGGAATTGTGGAAGAGTGCCCACAGCCTGTCCTGCAGAAGCAGACTCACAAATTGTAGGCACAGACAACAATCGTGCAGCGCCTCACAGGTGGGGTACCATCCTTGTCTGCCCAGAGAACACTCCAAGTGGCTGCCATTTATGACAGCTCCTCTGCTGGATGAGTCCCACTGCTGTCTCTGGGGTGAAAATACCGAAGCAGGCAAGGCAGCCGAGCCAGGTTCACAGAAACAATCTGCTTCAGACTGAAAGTCCATGAAAGCACTTTCAGGAGATAAAGAACAATTTCAAACTGACCCACGAAAATGCATTTGCTTTTGTGAAGGAGAGCTCAAGAATGTAAAGACTATTTTTTGACATTTCCAAGTAGTTGTTTTTTTTTTTTTAATCCATGAAAAGTAACAGTACTTTTTAATTTTGGTAATGCTTCAGATATACCTTGATAAAACAGACTTTGGAAATAAACTTCCAAGGTATGCCTGGTTCATCACCAGCTCCAAGTGCCCATAAGGGAGAAAAGGACTCCTGATTTTTATTTTTTGTTTCTCAATACAGTAGCAAAGGTTTAACAATTAAGATTAAAGATATATCAAGGCTTCACTTCAGAATCTTGATAATGAATGTTCCATTAGTCTCATCACATGCAAGAGTTAAATTCAAAAAAATCGAAAATTCAATGACTACATTTTAGGAGCTGGAAGTAAAAAAAAAAAAATTAAAAAAAAAATCACAAGATTCACCTGTCAGTTTTAAGATAGGGAACACTGCTATTATTAATGACTACTGGATAAAATACTTCCCTCATCAGGAGATCACACATACTGAGCAACTGCTGCAGCACTATTGCACAGGAGTTAAGCACCTGCTGCATGGTGGATGCAGGGCTGACATAATTAGAGAAGGCAGTATGACACAGTCCAGACAGTCTGATAAATGGCATCACGCCTCTGCTGTTGCTACAAACTTCCTGGAGAAACCTTTCAGTGCTTCGTGCTTCCCATGACTAGAGTAGAGAGAGTGATCAGGTGTCTTCTGGCTCTCTGACCATTCTCCCAGTATGGAAAATCAGACTCCCTGGTCTTTGGTCCCAATATTCCCTTGCTGAAATCTGCACAGCATTACAACATTTTCTCATCTTCCACTTGTCTAGCAATGAGGCCAATTTAAAGGCTTTTTCACATGGCACAGCAGTTTGACACTTTCATATTTGATCTCCTTTAGAACTCATGAGCAAATACCATAATCCCAGTATTTGTTACTATGTTTTTACATTTTTTCCTAAAATATTGTTCACTAGCATGTTCATTTGAAATAATTTCCTTGTGTTCACCCACAAACAGCAATAGATATAGAAACCTTCCAAAGACCCATGATACAGAACACTAAGCCAAAGAATTCACACAGCTTTTCTCCTGTGGCTTTATCTTCTTTGAGCTTTCCATTACACCCTGAGCAAGGTTCCTGGTTCCCCCCAAAATGCTTAAAGGGCCCTCTCTTCATGAACCCATGAAGGATTTTCCCTAGATTGCCTAGATTATGCCATAGTGTTTTCTGAGCCATCAACCTTTGAATTAAGCACACAACAGAATTGGTGGCATTAAAAGGAAAAAGAGAAAAAATAAGAGTGTTTTAAAGTGAAATTAACTATTTTCCAACACACCATAAGAATTACATCCACTACCCAAGCTTTCAGTCAGTATCCACATGCATTCAGTACTCAGAGAACTTTCTAAACTGTTCAATAAAATATGATACTTGTCTAGAGAATCAAATCCTGAGATCCTAATTAAAACCAAAACAAACCAAAAGTGCACCTGATTTCAGTGGCATTTGTTTCTACCTAAACATGGCCAATGCACCTGTCCCCCAAAAAACCCTAAGTGCAGGCAAGAAACATAACAAAGCAGAACCTGACTCAGGACTGGGTCCCACACTGTTTTCTATTTGAAGTTTGCCATTATAAAATAATTATATCAGGACTGCGACCTTTGGTGCCAAGTTTCAGCCTGAAGCTGAGTTATTAAGTGTAAGGGGTGGAAAAGTAAGGTATTTATAATGGCTCTGGTGGTATAACCTTCATTAGAACAGTGTGGATGGAGCTGCTATCAGAAGGACTTCTAAGTTGGTGGGTGAAATTATAATTTCTGTCATGTAGCACCTTGAGGCAAATTTTAAAACAATTATTTGTGAATGCTACAAAGACATTATCCTACAGCATTCTCATCAATAATACAGCCCCCCAAACTGACTCAGAAGAGGGGAAAATGCCATGGTTCCAATTAAAGACCATAAACTGCACAGGCTTTAATATATCTCAGGTATCCCATGAGCCTATACTCTAGAAATTCCTTTTTTCGCTCTCTGATGACAGATATGTATTAAAACGTCCACTTTTCCACACAAACTGAGGTTGGGGTTTTTGGCCCCAGCTTTTTCTTTTATGGAGGATAAATAAGCAAAATTCATATTCAGCCCAGCACCTGCCAAGGCTGTCAGCTGTAGTGTTTGTCGTATTTCAATCAAAGTTGAAGCCAGCCAGTCATTTTTATACTGCACAATCCTTACATACTCGAGGACCAGAATTAATGAATTAGCTATTGATTAAATTCCACTCTAGCAAATCCACCGTGGCAAATAAATGAACTACCCGGGGCACATGTAGGCCACGGCCAGACATGTCCGGGCAATCGATCAGTAGTTAGTATTCTTTTGGGATATAAGAACAGCTGATGATAATATGACATGTAGGAAAAGGCAGTGTAGAAACAGAGTCTGTTTCTGGCTCAGCAGATTATAAAGTAGGAAGGCATTTTTGATCCTTTTGCATTCATGTGTTATGACATATTTAGTCTATATATAATAGCAGAAACATGCCTAAGTGTTTGCAGTACAGACAAGTACAGACAATACAGACAAAGGCATACATAAGTTAAAGCCAAGGGCAAAAGATGAGATCCTGAATTGAGTTCTTATCATCAAACAAGCTTTGACTATATCTATATGTGTGACAGAAAAATAGCAAGCTTAATTTCACCCTTATACAGAGACAAATGCTCAATTCAAGCAAAATATACAAATAGCAAACAGGAAGCCAAAGTCCCTAAGAGACTGGAGAAGCAACTCCATTCTGTTGGCCATTTCTGAAGGCTCAGATGTTAGATACTAGCTATTTTCAAAAGATTTTTTTTTTTTTGATGAAAGGAACACTGCTAATGAGCATACTCCACAAGAAGTGGAAAATCACAGGAACGATTACACTAACACAGGAGGTTAACTCTTTACTGTTGGTACAATTCTGAAAAATGTGTTCTCGAGTTTTACTTTGTTTTTGGAAGATATTAACTCCCAAGAATCACTGTATAAGTTACTATTTGGCTGCTTCTAAGGCCTGAAAATTTGATGGTCCCTTTACAATTAAGAAGTTTGCCCATGCCTGTGGATATAGTGGATAGGCAGATTGCAAGCAGTGGCTCAAGGAGACATAGATATGCACATCTTTTCAGATAGCTTACTAATTCTTACTGCTGTGATAGGTGACTATTTTTTACCCAGAATTATTCTAAGTTTCCATTATCAGCATCGTATTGCTCCCTGAACATTAATCTTCCTCTTCTTAACTGACAGCAGAAAGTGATAATTTTCATTCCACTACACTTCTCTTAACTATTTCCACTTATGCCTTATTTATTATCACAGCACAGTGATACCCAAATGGATATGTACAATCAACCAAGGGTGAGACTTCTTTGATTGATCTTTCAGCAAAAAAACTCCAAGACCAAAGATAACAACCACTAAAAATATTTTCAAAGTGTATACTGAATTCTTTCATGCACCTTATTCAATTTTGAGAAGACAACTTTACATTCTGGTCCCCGTTTTGGGTTCAAATCTCCCTGATACATGAAAGTCACCTATGGCACAGTACCTTGAGCCAGTTATGTGAATAGTGGGTGCTGACAGCTGCTTTGGCTCATCTTCCACAGTGGTGATCTGGGTCCCATTGCTCCTCACGCAGGCATACACTGTGCAGGCTTCAATCTGATGGAGAGGAACATGAGGTTCACATACTCAGCTGCAGAAATTTTTCAGCTCCGCTACTTGTTTAGACTTTCTCTTCACCCAAGATATAGTTCTTTTCTATTTAACAGATTCCATACAGCCAGGAAAATACTGCAGCTTTGAGATAAGTATATCTGCTGGAGATATACTGCACTGTATCACATTTTCCCAAACTATTTTCAAAAGAAGGGTACATGCAGCCCTCTGGCACTAATTGCTGTTTTCTATTAAATTATCACCAAAAGCATTGCAGTGAACTTGTTTTTCTGCATGTATGTATGTATGTAGACCCCGGAATACAATACTGAAAAAACTGTGCTTTCACTTGAGGCCTTGAGTAAGGTTTGTATTCCTACAATATATTCTGACATAAAAATAAAAATAGTTTTTCCTTAATGTTTTCTATTCCTTCATGTCTATTTTGTAAATTAAAAGTGAGAAATGCAAATAGAAATCATACAATATTTTAGGAAAAAATGTCACAGAAATAAATTTTTATTCCTTCAATTCTTGAGATTAAACTAAGAAGAGGAAAAGTGAAATAGGTAGTGAAGGATCATAACATTGTTTCTGTATTGTCAACAGGGAAGTTATTCCAAATAAAAAAAAACACATGAAAATGAAAAATAATGCAGTGAGATTACCAGTGAGATGCACATCCATCCAAGATAATATTGTTTCCAGGAAAAGAAGAAGAATCAAAAGGAAAAAAAAAATAAGGGCATCTTATTTTGGTTTTACCTATCACATTGATGCAAATATAAATACTAGCACAGCAGAAAAGAAGAATAATTAACATCTCAAGCCACAGAAGGTGGCCATGGCAAATTAATATAGAGGGTCTATAAGTGAGACAGTACACACTGAATTTGCATTGTTATTGAGAAAAGACAAATGTGTTTCCAAGTGGCATTCAGAAAGTCATATGTGTATTCATGGATGGAGGTTTGCTGCTTCAGAGGGGCTGGAACATGGAAATCTGTAATGGTGTGCCTGTCTGTGATGTTTATTTATGGCATGGAGTAACTGGGTGCAAATTTTCAGAATGAAGCATATATGGTACTACTAAGTTTGTCTCATATATAAGAATGTAAACCAAACCTTCATGAAATAGACAGGAATAGTTACAATTAAGTGTCAAAATCCATTTCTTGAAGAGATTAATACAAAGTCAGGATAGAAAGATTTCTTTTTGTATTACTTTTATTATTATGCTTCTGCCCGCAGTGTTTTGCCTTTCACTAGTTATGTGACTAGAGAGGCAAAGAGAGAAAAAGGGAAAAGCAAAGCAGAAATGTTGCACATATTAAGACCATAGAAAATACTGCGATTATTTCAGAGATCAGCTCTCCTGCCTCCTCAAAAGGATAAGGAAAAAAAAAAAGATAATGGGGTGTCAAATGCAACATCATTATTTCACTGTACAGATATATCATGCATGCCTGATGTTTCTTAAACAATTGCAATTTTCTTTTAATGTGTAGGAGTAGAATCTTTGCCTCTTTGTAATATATGTTGAGGCTTTGCTAATGCTGAAGCACAGAGCATTTAGGGGAAAGTAAATGGAGTTTTGACATTTTTTAAAAAAAGAGATAATGGGAATTTGTGATGAAAAGCGTACACAAACCAAA
>WAAG01022958.1:0-11053 GCA_013390105.1 Tichodroma muraria
TTTGGGAAGAAAGCACTGAATCTCCTTTAGCTGTGAAGTACAACTGGTCCTCATTGGAAAGGAGGCTTAACTTCAGCTTGTTAAAACAAAAATAAAGTAAAATTTTTCATCTCCTGAAGTTGTAGTTTATATATTTTTACTATTTTGATATATAATACTGATTTTACAAATTTTAGCAGGTATAAAATAAAACTTCAACCATAGGACTTTGTTCTGTCCCTTCCCTTCTCCCTCAGGTGGTCCATCCTTACAGTACTGCTGACTTTTTCAACAATTTCTATCTTTCTCTCCTCTGTCAACAGCTTAGGTTTTATTTCCCAGTTAAATTCTTTCCAGCTATCTTCCACCTCCCAAACTCTTTCCTACTTTTTCAGAATTACATACGAACAAGAAAAAGACTAAATTCTGTAGGGTAACAAACAATTCTTGTCTAGACTGACTTTTGTCCAGCTTCTCTCTATTCAATCTATCAAAATTCTATTTTGGAATCCAAAACGCTTAAGTTGATGAGTAAGGACACTTCCTTACACTTGATGATCAGCTTTCAATCCTTGAACAGTGTTAAGCTCATCTTGCTATACAAAGGTTTTCATAAAAACATCCAGATTTACCTGGACTGGGATCAATATTTGCTAGGAGCTCTAGGTGAGGTCTAAGACGATTCAAGTTAGCTGGGTCTCCAGTCCTCTGAAGAGCAATAGTTAATTCCTGAACACTCTGTGCAAACGAGGCTGGGGTCTGCAACTTAAAAAAATTATCATAATTAACTTTCTACAGGTGTAGCAATTCTCATAGTTTCTGAAGGCTGCTCCACAGGCCCACAAGAACTGTCCCCCAAAACTGGAGATAAACATCTTTCACAGAAGCCCATTCCAGTGAACTCTTTCTATTAAGAATGCATAGTTCTTTGACATTGCATTAAATTACATTTCTAAATAGACAAAATAAAGGCTGGTATTATTTCTAGCAATAAAATCCATTTCTTTTGTGCTGCCATTAAAGAAAAAAAATGGGCCATATTAAAAGCCATTTAATTTAGATTTCTGGAGAGTCTAAGATATCCAATCCCCAAACCAACAGGTCTGCACCCTGCTTTAAACTGAGTACAGCAAGCAGAAAATAAAGAACAAGATGGTTGAAGGAAAAGATAGCCAGCAATGCTGCATTTCCTAACATCACACGATTCCAATATTTAAAACTGTTAATTCTACCTACATCCTTCAGGAGGTGTTTAACAGGACACTTCAAAAGGTAGGCAAAGGCATAAGTACACAGCAGAAGCTATCTTGAAGCTAATCCTCTTGCACAGCAGCCAAAGCAGTTGTTCCACAGCTTTCATAACCATTCAACAAGGTTCAGTTCTTCTCATGTAATTTAGGCACTTACAAAAGCATCCCCTAATCTAAAAGCCCATTTATCCTATGTTGCTTCTGAAGACAGAGAGATCTGGGCATTTTGAGAGCTAAGGTATTTTATTTATGAAATGTGCTTTCACCTCTGTCTTACTTCAGACACTGACATGGGGACTCATTTTTTTCCAACTTACGCACTAACTTCCTGCCCGGAAACATGGCCCATAGGCCTCTGATAAGTGCCACTAAATTGGCACTTAGAAGCTGTTCGTAAAGTTCACCCCCCAAATATTTAGCTAAACTTTGTGGGTTTCTATCTGCAGAAAGAAGTAAAGTAGCAAAAATGTCAGGATGGCAGAGGGAGCAAGATTCATTAGGTTACAAATATATATTCCAATTATTTAGACATAACGGGTTTTGAAATAACAGGACAAATGATTAATGGGCAAGTCCACGCAGGCAGAGTTTCTAAGCTCAATGTTACAAGCATTTAAATCACTACAGTTGCAAACAAGATGGACTGGGCTGATCTTAGGTGGCTTTACCTTGTCAATGATACTCTGCATGTGAGATTTGTGAGACTGGTCTCCATATAACAGTGAGGACCACTGGTCTGGTGCAATGCGCAAACCTGCTTCCATTGCTATTTGAACTATCTGGGAATCATGCTCCCTTCTCAGAGCTTCGTAAGTCCGAAATTCCTCCTTCAGCTGCATCAGGGAGGAATCCTCATCTCGCTTGGTCACCTAGTAAGGAGAAATGAGCCAAATACAATTAAGCAGGATAAGCCCAAGATTACGTGAAGTCCAAGCCAAGTGATGTCTTCAGTCAGCAACAAAGTCCTTCTCCCAAACTAAAATGAACTATGACACTACTCAATGAACACCAGTTACTACTAAAGTAATGCACACTTCATAGAGTGGAACCACTATAAAATGGATATAAAACATTGTTTACTTGGACTCTGACTCACATATTGGTCAAAGTGTCACACTTCCTAAATGACTTTACAGCATCCACACCTTCAATCAAGATACTTTGTTTGCATTGCAGAAGTTTGTTTTAAGGTACAATTAGCAAACCCAAAGCATTTTTCTACTCATTTAGCAAGAGTGAATGACATTTAAGTTGTGCATCTAGTAACAGATATTAAATACTGTAATGTACATTAAACATTTTTTCTTCATACAGCTGACACCCAAAAGTCTCCTATTTCTTTGACTTTAACCACAACTCAACTGAATTAACAGAACTAGGGATTTTTTGGCTTTAAGCCACTTCTAAGGTAAGTATGCTGCCTTACTCCAGGTTTTGTAATGGTGCCTCTATGAAACTGGACACAGGCAAAACTCAACTTTAACCTTACAGCTTCAAGTCGCTGTTTCAGCCTACACTGCCATCACAGCTGAATGACAAACAACTCTCTAAATTCATGTGGGACTTAATGAGCAATACTTTCTCTAACTACACGTATTTTTAGGCACATTTAATGTTACAAGACAATGAAAATTGAAAGTGAAAACCAATGGTTTTCATAGCATTAGGAAACCTCCGGGCAGAATCTTCTTCATACCTTGAAGCATGAGGCTCTGTAAAGGAGCTGGACAACATGCCCAATGCTGGTTTTGGAAGCCTGAGGGAACCGTGGCTCCAGTCTCTGCACCACAAAGAGAACCAAGACCTTTCGTGACAGAGCAGATCCATCTTCCAAAGCCAGCAGAACCAGCTTTAAAGCCTCCTCTTGCATTGCTGAGAGTCAGGGGAAATGCAAAAAGAGATAAAAGATGAAAGAAGCTCAAGCAAAATTTTTGCGGTTTCTTGTTCAGCTACAACTGGGATAACAGCTAAAAACTCCCATCAACAGACACAACAACCCACAGAGAAAAAAGGGAGTTGAGCAGGAAGGGAGGGCAAAGAAGGAACCATTCTAGATTCCCAGACTGTGACTTGTGAAAACAGGACTTTTTATCTTTAATATTATTACCATTATGATGATTTATTATTATATATTACATTAATATTATTATTACTACTACTACAACAATAGGTATTTTGGGTATCATCTGATAAGAAGATTACTATCTGTACATCTGTTGATCATTAATAAGAGTTTTCAAAGCGTATTGCCTACATTCCACACTCATCCCAGCAGAAAAAGCTGACAGGCTAAGGAAGAGCAAGGTTCATTTCCACACAAATAAAAAAAGAGTGCCCACACCAATCAACTGTTTTTTCTTTAAGAAACTGGCTTCATATTTCAAGACTCAATGAGTGAAGTCCGTATTGTCAATAATGAGACTTCATTTTTTTTTTAAGCAACATTGACTTCTTTCTAGTATTTTCTTTCTAGTATTTTAAGCAAAGGAATTTAATTTATAAACGCACAACTTCTTAAAAATGTGTACACATAACTGTAACAAATCTATTCTCACAACTGTTTTTTGTGTTTATTGCCCTAGAGAAGGAAAAGAAGCCATGCCAGTCACTTCCAGTAACCTTATTTTTTTCTAGAAAGATCTAGGAACAGCAAGTGAGAAGCAACCGATCGTTTATCTTATGACAAGAACAGAAGGACATCTCTTCTGAATTTTACAGAAGACTTGAAAAAGCATTAAAAATACAAGAAAACCCAACAGCAGCAGCCCAACAGATACATAATTAATTCTGAAGACTACTATTAAGAAATTAGGCTGCTGCTTAATAAAATCACTTGGGCAATTGGACAGCCATTTATCAATGGCTCAATTCTAAATTGCTTCTAGTACGGCAGTGATACTGCAATGTCACCTACCTGGCCCAAGGAACTGGCACCCTCTGGCTCTCACTGCAGCCCAGAGGTTGGAGGAGAGCTGCTGAGGGTTTTGGTGCTGGAGAATGAGCTCTGTGACTGTTCTTTCACCCAGCGACCGTGCTGCACGCATGGCTCTGATCCGCCCTTCCTCCTCCACCAGCTGGCAATGGACTAATGTCACAAGCTTCCTCTGCATGGGACGACTCAGCACACTTTGAGTAGTACTGTTAAGACCCACACCTTCAAAACAAAAGGAAACAGAATGATAAACTACCTCAGTCCTCTTCTTGTGCCAGTCTTCAGTGATTCTACTGGACAAGTGCAAACTTGGCTCTCCTGGTGTCCATTTTGTCCAAGGGAATACCAGTCAAGGCATATCAGAAGTTTATTTAACTTGTTTCACTTGGCAATAAAAGCCGTTTTCTGGTAGTCAGCTTCCCCACAGGTTTACTGTTGTGATTGACTGGTCTGGCTTTTTAAGAAGATAGAACTTGATCCAATGAATCCTTTCCCCATGTTGGTAGTTTGTCCCACACCCTCCCATATAGATTCCCAGTTTATCCCTTATTCATGGACTTAAGGGATCACTTGGACATTTGTTTGTTTTCACAAGACATTTAGTTTCTTGCCTGCATGTGGCACCTTCACTGTTTTGGTTTAGAGCTTAAATGTGTCCTGAACTGCTTGGATGATGTTTAATTATGTGCCAAAACTCTGAATCACAAACACGCCGAGAGCCACCTAATTCAGGTTAAAGGAACAAGTGACTCACTAGACCTACAGCTGCCATGCTGAGCTTGCTCTACAGCCAGAGCTTGTTCACTTGGCCACCAATTCCCAGAGTGATCCTGCTGTCACACTGCACTGGTCGCAAAAGACAGCTTCTCAAAAAAAAATCATTTTTTATAATCTAGTGCCCATCATGCTCAACTCCACTACTTGGGCTGACAGACTGTCCAAAATCCATATGCACATGTAATATAAATAAAGTCCATACTCTTCCACACAGTGCAGGTTTGCTAACTTAGAATTACCAAGACTGACCCAGCTCTTTATGACCTTGTATAAACAAAGTATTGCTTATGATTTTCCTTATCTATCTTATATGCAATAACTTCCTCTTATCAGTTTATTCGTCCTCTATAGAGCAGCTGCATCACTACAGCTATCACAAAGCAGAACTGGAAAAAAAAAAAAAAAAAGGCAAAATTATCTACTTTTACTTACTCTGCAAAGATCAAATGAAACTTTGTCTCAACTCACTACGACACGATCAAACACCTCAGCCCTTCCTACGAATTATTTTTGACACCCTTCAATTCTACATCCCCCTCTCCTCCATGAAAATAACCTTAATATTTAAGAAATCTGTTTCAATTTGTTTCCAAACTAGGTTTATATCCATTTTTCAAACATACTAACTTATAATTTGGATAGTTTGTTTTGCATCTTATGTGTTTTTTTGGTTTCATTATTCAAGGAAGCAATGCAGAAACTACCTCTTGCACTGCTGAGCGGTTTGAGGTACAATGCCAATTCTTCCACACATTTCTTGCCCTCCTCATAATGCTTGGTATCTTCAGCTCCACTGCATAAAGTAATCGGCTGCTGCTCAGGAACCTGAAGAGAGATGACATGTACATCTACTGTGAATATGCATAAATAAGTGGCAACCATGCTTATAAACACTTATTACTACAGCTCATTTCCTGTTCTCCTTCTGTGATTTTTCTATATTACTTAGCATTTTTTCAGCTTATTTACTGAACAAATAGCATAAAAAAACACAGTGAAAATGAAAACAAAACAAATGACTGGCAAAAAAACTCAGGGGAAAAAAAAATGAGGAGAACCCTGGTCTGTCGATGATACAAATACAAATTTGTACTTCAACGGTCTCACAGCTCTAAAATCATCCAGGGTTAAGAGACTGCAGCTACTTAAGATTAGTGGAAGAAAGACTCAGCAGCAAATACACTAAGACATCCTTGGAACATATTCTGACTAGACCCAGTTACAAAGCAGCATCACCAAGTTATCCTATGTAGTGCATATGAACACACCCTGTAAGTATCTGATGATAGAGGCCAATTACATTCTTGGGGCTTTGTGTTGGTTTTTTGTCAGGTGACATTTATTTCTTCTTCCAGACATCCACCAGAAATTAGGATTTTTCCAAGGAATTTGCACCACCACCACCACCCCTCTCCCAAGTTATCATTTTGTTCCTACTTTCCTCTTGGTAAATTGGTAAATTCTTAAAGCTTTCATCAAATCTGAGGGTGCAGTATAGCACTGTACTAACACTTCTCAACAATTCTGCTCAGCAATCAACCCAATAGGACAGTACAGAGAATTGGAATTCCTCAGAAGACGAAACACAAGCACTTTTTGTATTTGCTGTCAAAGTACACAGATCTCAGACTTCTATTTCCAAGTCAATCCCCATTCCAGTGGCAATAACAGCATGCTAATCCCACATAGCTGCTTACAGGGACCAACCCAGGCCTTAAATCTAAAAGCAAAAGCCTTTAATGCTTTGGTTAAATACAGATACAAACCTGCTTACCTTCATGTGCAACCCAGCCATGGTAAGAGCAGCATTATGATAGCAGAACCAAATAAAGGCAGAAAATATATATAAAATTTATATACACACACATATATGGTTGCCATCACTAATGTGAACAGCTTTCCTATCAATTTTAATAGAAAGCAATGCTTCAGCCATTTGATCACACTTCTCCTTAGACAACAGTCACACCTCACTACATTTATCATGTGATACATAGAGCAAAATAAAAAGTTACTATCATGCTGTTCCAGCAGGTAACAAAGAAAAGTCTCAGAATGCAACATATCAGCTGCAATAAACATAGTATCATCCCAAGATAACAAAAACAAAAGAGAGGCTGTGTCTGGTCTAGACATTCATTCCTACTAAAGAGAAAAACCCAAGTTCAATCACACTGAGACAAGATTAGCTTCAATACTTACCACTGACGGAAGTTAACTTGTCATGTTCTGTGAGATTTTGGTTTTAATTTTGGGCCAGCATTTGTTTGGGGTATTTTGGTTTTTGGATTTCAGGAGTTTTGGTGTCTGTAAGCAAGAACATTTTCAGCAAAAGGGGATTTTGCAACCCTGTATGTTAGAGTGGTCAGCTGTAAACTGTCACAACAGCTTTATCTTGAGTGGTTTCTTGGGATTTGGGAAACAATTATTAACTCCTGCAATATTTGCCTGCACCTTAACAGAATATTCCACGCCTCTCCTTTCCAAAGGCACTGCCATTTTAGCAGTCCGCTTCCTCCAGGGAGGTTACACAGCAGAACTGGCTCATTGTGCAAATGACACATCTCAAGCACGTGTATCCAGACACTGCACCACCCCTGCCCTATCTACTGCAGTCATGTATTTTGTAGAGATTCCTACTTGCTCCTGCAAGCATTCCACCTAGCACCGCTGACAACCCAAAATACAACGAGAGCGTCGCAGCACGGCAGACAAAGGGGGCTCGCAACAGACTGCCACAGGAAGCCACGTTCAGCCCCGGATTTTGACCCTGAATTGAAGTGGGTTTAGCACACATTAAAAGCAGTGGTTTGGAATGCCAGACACAGCACAACTCCACCAGCGAGACACAAGGACTGTCTAGCAACTAACAGAAAGCTTCCCCCTCCCCCATGGAAAAGCTGGCAGAGAAAAACTTCCAAGAGCTAATCAAGCTATTCGTAATTGTTCCCATTCCCTCTCTTTTGAAGGGAAGCTTCAGTGTAAAAATCTAAATGCTCTGTACAACTATACTGTTTGCAAAATGAGCCCAAAAAGAGGTTAAACTTTTATCTGAGGCTGGAGTAAGTGTAGTACTGAAGAGTAAAACAACATGTTTTTTCTGTGGTTTTCAGGAGTGTGCAAGAGAAGAAAATTTATTTCTCATGCACACACACTTCACTCATGCAGTGCGCCTCACAATGAAATTTACAAGTAATTTTCCTTTTGCTGGTTCTATTATATGCACTTCCAAGACTTATTTTAATATTTTAGGGTAAGAATGATTGTAAGAATAGCTTCTACAAAGAGAAAAATCATAAAGACATAATACATAAAAGTGACATGAAATGTGAATTTTGACTTTGGGTCAATCATAAAATTGCTGAGGGACAACTGAGAAATAATTCAACTCCAAAGCATTTTCACTTCCCCTTCCTACAATATCCTTTTAATAGCATGCATGACTCTATGGTCACTGCTGTTTACAACGCCTCTCAGGAGCCTCAGAATAGATGCCCCACAGAGTGAGCTCATTATTTTCACCCTCACTCCATACCCTGTTCCCCCAGACATCACACCCTATTGACAGTTTCCACTGCAAATATATTCATATCATGTAATCAACACCTCCCAAAGGGGATGAGAGCAAGACAGGAAAAATGATCTCAGATGTTTAATCGCTTTAAAGCTGTGATGGTTTTGCATGTTATCTGCTTTGGCAATGACTGCAGGTTTCCTGGCAGTGGAATGTTACCCATCAGCATGGCTTGTGCCTGTGGGAAGAGACAGGTTATGACAGCATAAGGAAGGGGACAGGAAAAGAATGCTAAAGCATCATCTCATACCAGGTGGTGATTCTGAATTGGTGATTTTAGTGCAATTTGATGAACAAAGTCAGCTTGAGTTGTCAGTAATTACCATTAGACGTCTAATTGCACGGAATGAGAACATGTTAAACAGACCAAATCCATTTTTGCATGGTTTGAAAACTGTTTCTAGCAATACTTCCCTCTTCCTCCCTGCAAATGAATGATTTGCTTCCTGCCCAAAAGAAGCAAAACCCAGAGCCTATCATCTTCAGTTCCTCAAAAGTTTACATCAAAGACAAACTTTTCACAGATAATTCCTCTTTTGTGGCACTACATTGCATCAAAAGTTAAAATAAAAAACCATCAAATGTGCCTCTAATAGCTCTGCACTTGGAGTTTTCCCCTTCTGATGAGAGGGCTGTGAGTTAAGATCAATCAGTCTCTCATCATATACAATTCCAATGTCTAGAATCATATTTATCATGTCCAGCAGGAGACTATGCCAAAATTAAAGCACCACAGGCATTTCTGCCATTCTACATCACCTGTTTGGAATGTGCATGCTGATGTTTCATGGGTTAAAAAAACACGAGGGAAGAGCTTAGATGACAGATCCATGATTTGGTACCTTCAAAACACTAGCCAGGTGAATGCTTAAAATAGTTACATATAGTGAGTAATATGTGGATGCTTGAAGAGCTAAAATTCAAAACCTTATTCCCACAGAAATAAACTTAAGTGATTCCTTTACCCAGGAAGTCTAAGAAACAAGGTATCCTACGAATGCCTTGCTGATTTGTGTCCAAGGCCATTGTGTCTCCCTTCCCTTATAGCTCCTGCTTAGGTACTCAGCTATATCCAGCTTTCCCAGGAATAATAGTTCTCATCTTCCCCTCATGATCCCTTTCCTCCCCTCATTTTATGTAGCAAAACTTACCTAGTTTTGCTAGAAACTTATCGTGGTCTGAACTGCCTAACCAGAGAGGCTGTGGATATCCCATCCTTGCAAGTGTCTAAGGTCAGGCTGGAAAGGGCTTGGAGCAACCTGGTCTAGTGGAAGGTATCCCTGCCCACGGCACAGGGCCTGAATGAGATGGCTCTTAAGGTCCCTCCCAACCCAAGCCATTCTGTGATTCTATGACCGCTGCCTTCCAGAACAGCCCCTACAACCAGTGCTGATGTGTACCACGCTACAGGGGAGCAGGCAGAAATCTGAATCTGCAACAGTTAATTTTCACACCAAGGGTGGCTATAAGGGCAACGGGTTTCATTTTAGAAAGGGGTGGGGAGAGGGAAAACTGAGAAAGGGTCTAATTCAAGTAAGAAACTAACTCTTTTCACCATTAGAGTGACAAAACCTATCCAGAAAGAGAATGCTACTGTCAGAGAAATACGTTACTGCTTTCCTGGGTGACTGTGTGACAAATTCAGTACGTTTTGCCCAGAAGTACAGTCCTGCTTATTTCACTTGCTGTACTTGTGCAAAAGCCAAAGTGACTTGCCCTGGAATCCTGTCACTGCTGCCAGTCACAGCAGAATAGATTTGTTTCTTTAAACTGCCTGATTTCCTCCTCCATCTCCAGCAAAAAAGCACTTAACGAGTATAAATGTGTGAATTCCTCAGAAGTCACTCCAAAGGGAAAAGAACAAACTGTTCTACCCCCTCACAGATAAAAGCTTTAGTTGGCCTTCACTATATTTCCTTCCAAAATGAAACCTGTTTGTTTTTTTTTATTTTAGCATTTACAAATAAACTGTGGACTCAGGTTAAGGTGTACAGAGGCTTGCTGGAGATTAAAGGACACTAATGACACATGCACACTCCTGAAACTAAACCCGGAAGTGGAAAAACAAATGGGATCGGTTTCAGCTGAAACTGACACTACTTATACTTTGAAAGCTGCATTGCTGCTCAGACCATTTTTGCTGAAACAGCAGAAGAGTCCACTCTCTTAGTGAGAAAGTTCAAAATCACTAGTTTCTCTGAAGTACCTGTCTTTTTTTTTTTAATTTGTCCTCAAGCAAGCCTTTTTCTGTAAAAAGATTTTTAAAAATGGCCTTAGACAGTCCATTGGAAAATAGAAATTGTTTCCCTGTCTCTCACANTAGACAGTCCATTGGAAAATAGCAATTGTTTCCCTGTCTCTCACAGGAAAGTAGTTGTATTTATCTTCTAGTAGTCCAGTGTCTGGTAAACACTGCTACAGCTGCCAGGATGGGAAAGGGAAGAGAAAGGAGAGCGAGTTATACTGCACACTGATTTCATTCACACGTTCATTTGAAATTAGGAGCTGGCAGGGAAGGCAGTTCAAACTCCTCTTAAGGGG
>WAAG01022958.1:11444-26801 GCA_013390105.1 Tichodroma muraria
CCTTACACACATGGATAAGCAAACTCCGGCTGTTTAACTAGTAAAACCAGAAAAAAATTCTCAGTTACCTATACAGAGCAGGGTGGGCTTCCATCTCATTCCAGCGAATCTTGTTTTTATAAAAAATTAAATTCTGGCAGAGGTCAAGTTGAAGCTATCATACAGCTTCTCATAAAGCATAACAAATGCACACAAAACAACCAAAAAATGCAAGGGGAAGACATTTATCACAAATGTGGGCATTCAGATGCAACTAGAAATACTCAAAAAGCTGCAAAGAGGGAGGAAAGGCATATAAGAGAGAAAGAGGATTACAACATTTTTAATGACATCAGCCAAAGATTTCATACTGCTCAGAAGCTCTTGAAAGATGGCAGCATATCACAGGAATGGGACTGCACAATGTCACTGCTTCCTCCTGCAGAGCAGGATGAGTCACTTAGCACAGCCAGAAACACCATTTGAGTTTGAGCTTCTAAAATAACCTCTATGCCACACATCACGAAAGAAAAACAACAAATTAGCCATATTACTTGATGAACTAAGAAGTGGCAAAAGCACACCTGGACCTGTAAGTCGCAGTACCTAATAAAAAGCAACATAAGAGCATCTCTCTTTCCTCCATTCCTTTCAGAGCTCCTCCACAATTCTTTCCTCTTCCCCAATCTACGAATCTCATTGAAGTTTCTGCTGCATTTAGTTTCACTTATCCCAGACACTAAAGTAGTACAAAATAAAAATGTAATCCCTTTATGGCAACTGCATCCCATCTACATTTTCATTCTTCACCCGTAAGTTAGACACACAATCACCCCCCCTCTCCTAAGACCACAAGCCTTGGAGGGTGTGGGTCACAGGGGCTTCCTGAGATCTAACATGGATAAGCTTTTGCCAGCTTAAGTCTGTGCTGCAACTGAACAGGGTGATCCTGCTTTCCACGCATCCCTGCTCTTTCCGGGGGCTGTTGTCAGTACCAGTGCCACTCATCCCCATCACATCACCACTTCAACTGACCTCACCAGTAACTATTCCAGCAAAAAAGGGAGTCTCAAGCAGGCTTCCCCCTCTCACCAATATGGATTTAGAGTAACATGTCATCTCAGAAAGTTATATTTTTATTGCATAGTTTCAAATAAGTCTGTAGAAAGGCTGCTATCAGAGAGATCTGGCCCACATCCTTTACACTCCCCTCCTGCTTTTGGGACAACCAACCACAGGTCTCACAGGGTGAATACAGTAAAGCACATAACCTACCACAGAAAACTGTCTTCCCACAGAATAAGCTCACTGATACAGTTCATCCTTTTGGCAGAGCATGGCTAGGTAAGAGTCGAGGAAGAAGGAAGGAAACACAACAAACCCGTTCTGGTGACAGCCCACAGAATTAGATGTAACAAATGTCATGGTCTCCAGTAGAAGTCACTAGCAGAATAGAGATCTAAAACTACCGTTCCGGGCTCCTCTACTACTTCTTGTAGACATCTACAAAAAGGTAGATGCCTTCTCTTCACATCATTAAGACAATATCATATTCCTTATTATTCCTGACTTGTCCTCCTAAAAGAAGGAAAACACCGAAACAAATTAAAAAAAAGAAAAGAGCACGGATACCTGAGCACCCACAAGTTGCAGCAAGGCTGAGTTCACAGGAAGGAGTTCAATGTCCGTGTTGATAGTGGTCTGGTCAAAGGGACATGCCTTACGGTGGAGCTTGTTGAGGCACATCTTGCAGACAGTGTGGCCACAACCCAAGCTGATGGGCTTCCGGATCGTTTCGTCGAAAGTCTGTGTGCAAATCGGGCAGGAGAGAAAATCCGTCCATTGTGGAGCTTGTACAGGCATTGCTTCAGGAGTTAATTGACGAGACAAAAACCTAAAGCACAGATTCCACTGGAATCAAAATTTTGCAAAAAAGTCTGTTTGGTTTTAAATATCTTCTGTAAGTACAGACAGTCTGCACATAGTGTGAAACATAACCTAGAAGAAAACAGAAACACAGAGTTAGCATTCTGTACTAGAACAGGCACATGAGCTCCTCTGTGCTAGGGAAGCACTGCTCGTCGAGGTGTAGCTGAACTAGGAGCACAGTTCTGACATTAAATACAGGACTAAGTCACGACTTGCTTTGATTCCAGCTCTGGAAAAGCCAGTGTAAACCATTTCTGCTGTTATTCAGCTTAAAATAAATCAAGGAAGATAACTATCACACTGAAGTTGTAAGACTAATTAGCTTTTAGGTTTTATGCTCTCTCTTTATAAATGAGCAAATTGACATCAACAAAATGTGAATAAAAAAGACAATTCCACTAATCCACTTTTGCACAGTATCTACTGTACAAAATAATTACATATTTAAATAATTTTGTTTAGACAAGGCTTCACCCAAAACCTCTATCACAAGCAACCTTTCTTCAGAGTCCAGTGGGCGCTGTATTGGCACACAATGACTCTGGAAACGTGCAAGCTGCCCAAGCCTCGAGGTGGACAGGATAAATACCTCAGGGTCAGTCAGACCCTGTGCAATACAGCTCTCACACCTCACCCAGTGATCCTACGTGCTGCTACTCCAGCACCTCCACACAGCCTGATAGTACTGAGCTGTATGGTACCACACGGACCCACCCAGACACATCTCAGTTACCCCGGGAATCTGCATGCACTCCTGCTGGAATTCAGCACTTTAACTTGCCCTCTGTCTGCCATCCAAGCACTTCCATCCTTCAAAAGCTGGACGACCACTCCTAGCAGTCATTTATGACTGGATGACTGACAACTGCTTCTTAACGGTTCCTTTTGCAGCCCCAATTTATACCATTCACTGCCTGTCTACAGATGATATTGATAGAGAAAGCAACATCTTTACTCTGTTGAGAAACCACACTGAAACTACAATAGAAGCTGGGAGGTCTTTGTTACTTGACACTTTCAAATCAAAATACTAAAAAGATCAAATGTTACTCATTATAAGGGAATGGAAGATAAGATATCCCTTTGGGACAGGAAAAAAGCAGAACTCATACGAGGAGAAAAGTAGAAGAGTAGATAGATCACATGATATGAAAAAATCAGTATCAAAAAGAAAATTGGTAATAAAATAATTTCTGATGTCTGGCTTACTTTCACCAGTGGACTTTTTAAAAAAAAAAAAAAAAGTGCAAGTTACTGATTCACAACCACATTTTCTACATCAAGCAGCAAAATGACAACAAAACCCCCACCCCAACCACCCATATATATTAGTTTCTCTTTCCCATACACCACTGGCTTCAATTTCAAACCAAGGACTGCACACTTGCTTGCTAGTATCTATTCTGACAGAAAGTTCTTTCATAAGCAAAACAGCAACTTCTCATCAAATTTTAAGCTTAAAAAACATTTACAAATAAAATCTAAATTCTAAAGGCAAAGAGAAAAACTTTATACCAGGACCTGCGCAATTCAGAGTAGTCAAGGCATTTTAAAACAGAAAAAAAAAATCTAAAGATAAAATAAAGACTCTGAAAAGCCTCTGCCACTTTTTTTTCTGGAAAAAAGGCTTTTTTTTTTCAGAATTTAGGGCAATGTTGTGCACAGTTAACAACATTTTGCCAAGGTAAACAATGAAGTGTTACTAGTTAAGCTTTGAGCTGAGTTTCATCAAACACCTAACCTTAGCTCTAAAGCTAATAAAAAGGAGTTGTACTATGATGATCCCTCTGAATCACTTGCAACTCAGGACGTTTCATGACTCTAGGGAAAAAATAATTATTTCTCTCTTCAAAAGACAATATACAAAGCCTCTGGTTCCCAGCCAATAAGGAATCAATAAAAAAATCAGAATTACCCAGGCAGGCTGGTACAAGGAAGATGCACCACATGTGGTTAACCCTACCACCACTATTGCACAACAAGATGTCAAGGTTGTTCAGGGCTCCCCCTTCCAAAATACCTCTTTAATGGCAAATCAGCCATTTTTTTCCACCTTGTCAGCATAGAGTCAAGCCGTTCCTATTACTAATGTATCACCACAATCTAACTGAAATCTTCTGTACTTTTAGGTTACTTCACTGATAGATGATACCCTAAACCATTCAGCAAATTTATTTCCGAGCCTTCCCTGGCTACCTGCCCTCCTATATACTGAGTAAACTTTGGTAACAAGCATTCAAGCTAGAATTATCCTTTGTAAGCCAAATCTGCAACAGAAATTACCCAGAAACTCCACAGAAATCCTTCTGCAAAGAGCAGTACACAGCTTGTTAAATCTACTTTATGTATGGCTGTGCTATGAAATATCCTTTGGGGATCAAAATTTCAGAGCTGAATCATAGTTCTTCCGGTTGACCACACTGCTATTAGAATACCTAGCAACAATTTCCCAGACTCCTCTGCAATTCAGAAATAAACTGAATATTCTATTTAAAACAAATTATTAGCCAAGCATTCAGGAAAAGATTATTTTTATTAACTGAGGAGACTTAAAACCAGAAGCTAACGTGAAGCTGTACCATCAAGTCTAGAAAGCAGATGTGAACATGGAGACGCCACTATGCAAAGCTGTGAACTGGAAGAAAGGAGTTGAATGTAGCTTCAAAGTTAGTTAACTAATTAAAAAAAAAAAAACAAGAACAAAACCAAACCAGTAAACAGAGACATGTTATTGCTACCTGTACCTCTGGCATAATGAAATAGGTCATATTTATTTACAAACTCAACAGCTGAAAGAGAAGTTTGGGGAATCTGGAGATGGAGGGACTAATTAATGGCATCCATGGTCCCATGTCAAGACAGGTCTCAAAAGGCTGGGGAAAAAGGGAAGCAAAGCTTATATATAAGCACAGCTCTCAGGGACTCTACAGAGTCTGAGGTTGTGTCCTGGTGCCTAAATGCCAACAGAAGGTCACTGACAATAGAACATAGAGCTGTAAGAAAGCTCCGAAAGTCATCTGTTTCAGTACCGTCTAGCTGCTGCTAACTGGTGTGATGCAGTCAACCCCTTCCCCACAAAAAAGAATAGCTTTGGAACAACAAACCCTGTGCTTCTAAAGAATCTCCACAGCAGATCAGCACAAAACTGGAAATTCCTCTGATCCCACACAAGACAGAAATGGCATGACAGGGACTGAGGATTCACCAGCCACACGTACCGCTCCAAGCATGGCTGCTGGTGCCACAGGTCCTGTTATCCCACCAGATCTTCAGCCTTGGGACACGGGAGCAGAGCCAAGCACTGAGATACAATGTAAATCTCTTCCAGGCACAAAGTCTACAGATGTAGAGACATGAAGCTGCAGAAGATACCTATGCCTTGTATCAAGGTTTGTGACTCACTATGGCCTTGGAAATAATTGGAAAAAAAACAGTTTCTAACTTCAAAGAGCTGCTTTAAACAGAAGACATTACAAACAGCAGTAAAAGCCTGGAAATAAGACAGTTTCATTATCACTGTCTGCTATTGGAACCATCACCACTACAGAAAGAGAACACTTCTTTGAACATGTACAGTAGGAAAAATATATTCACTTTCATAGTACAATGCTTTTTTAAAAAACGTTGCTCTTCAGCATTATACCAGAGGTAAGCAAAACATAAAGAAAGTAAAAATTTATAAAAGACAACTCTTTAAATAGCCCACCTCCCCATAATACATTTTTAACCCACCCTCAATTCACTAAGTATTTCACACTCAGTAGCTTCTAACACTGTAAAATGCATATCCATACACACTTCTTTGTGCATCATTGAAGAAAATAGATATGTCAAAACCCAGGAAAACAAAAAACTAAAAAGACACATCCACAGCACATAAACTGGAAGACGAAAAGGCGTAATTAAGAAGATGCCCCAAGACACAGGCCTTGAATCCTACACTGAAACCAGAGACAGACTGATTTTGTTATTTCTGAGTCTGAAAGTATAAAATACCTATATCTAAGTCTCATCCTCCTGTTCAGCCCTGCATAAGCTGTTTTACTCACATCTAGAACTACCTGGAAAAATTTCTCCTCTCTTCTGGGCCTCCCAGCCCCCAAAAAATCCTTGAAATTCCATCCTTCAACCCAGACTGGAAATACCACGCTGTAATCAGATCGGTGACCTGTCTCCTCTGGGACCCTGCCAGCGCTTCAGAGAAAGACACGATTATTCCATAAACCACAGGCACAACCACTCAATTCTTACTCTGCTGTTATTACAGCAGAGTAATAATTCTTACTACAATGCAGAGGCTGACGCAGCCTCATGTCCAAGCTGTGTTATGTCTGTGGCAACCAGAGTCTTCCACGTGCCCTTTGCAGATTCAACTCTTGACAAAAAAATGTTTGTAATACGCAGAACAGTCCGTTACCAGCATCCATTGGCATCAAGTTTCACACGCTACGACACACAGGAAAACTCCTCTGCTTTCAGCTGGAATTAAGTTCACTCTCTGAGGGACTCCTTCAGTGCAGGTTCTAAGCACACCCCAAATTCTCTCCCGAACATGTCATTTGGACGCAGCAGGCTCCTGCACGGACACATCACACGCCGTTTCATCACCACCGCCCTGGCCCTGCTCTCCCCCAGCAGCAGTCCACACGGAGTCACGCCGCGGTTCGAGCCGATGACTCAGCGTTCCTAAGGGGCACCCTTGGCTCAGCTCCTGCCAGTTCAGCAGACACAGCTCTTAAGAGCACTACCCACTCCTGAAATTCAGTAGATACACCTCTTATGAGCATTACTCGCTCCTGAGTTTTATTTATTCCCACAGCATTTCATTACCCAAACAGCATCATCACCTTCTTAACCAAAATTCGGTTAAGCTGAAGCTGTTTCGTTTTTGCTGAGTCTTACTCCTAGCTAAACCAAGCAGAGCTTCCTGTCACAGTTACCAGTGAACACAAGTAAAGCCTATTCAGTGCTAAGCTTAACGCTACAGCAGCTCCTCAGAGCCAAAACAAACTCAGGCTTGCCAACTGAACTGCTCATACAGACACAATTCTTGAGTAATCATTTATTCTAATAAAGAAAACACCATTTCATTAATTCTTTTAAAGACTCTTACTCCTTGATAGTAACTTCCACTTTTCTGAGAAAAAGTAACCAGGCACATTTCTCTCCTTTGTGAGACTGGTTCTGTGGTACATTAACCACTTCAAAACCTCTCTGACACTCCCAGATTAAAAATTAATCAACAACCTAAATTAACAGACAACAGTAAAGCAACTCCTAACTCATAAGGATTACCAGATACCCATAGTACAATTCTAGCCAGCAGCTGAACCTCCTCCATTCTTGTCTAGTGCCAAACAGACAAATTTTTGCCATGCTTCACAGAACCTTTTTGTTTTCTACTCCAGTGTGCTCATTGTAATAAACAGTATTTCTGAGGGCACTTAAGCAGCTTTCTTCTTTTCCCTGAGCAAATACTTTAAAAAGACCTGAATTTCATTTTAGGAAAAAAAACTGACCTGATAACCTATGGGAAACCCTGACCAGTTAGAAGTAATACTTTTTTTACAAGTACCCTGTACTGCCAACTTCACGGTTCACAGAAAAGGATAAATCACGCTAGCTATGTTTTCCATATCCAGTTCCACAGAAAAACCTCTGAAAAATTTTAAAGAGAGAGGGAAAGTCCATACCTGATCAGGGAAGAGTAGGTAGAAGAAAAAAGCTTCTTACCTCTGCTTGGGAAGCTCCATGAACAACATATACCATAGGCCCAGAAGAGTATATCCGACAGATTCAGGGCTTTTTTTCCCCTTCCTGTTTGCTCTCTAACTTCTCAGTAAACTCCGGGCTGGCAGCAAGTGCCCGACTTCCTCATTCCTGCCCCACGCATGCGTGTTGCCAGCACACACCCAACACCACTGAACACTGACCACAGCACAGAGCCCCAGCGAAGAAATCCCCACCCAACACCAAACCTGCAAATCTGTACATAATGCACATTCCCACCCTTCCTTCAAAGTGTTTGCTGGCTTTAGTAGCTGCATAATAAAGCTCTCTAAAAAAGAGCAAAGATAAAATCATGAACATCATCAAAACTCTGTCCCAAAGTAACTGAAGCTCAGCTAAATGAGATTCAAGATCTACTTTCTTTTCTCCTCAGTAATTTTTGACTGCAAAAACAAAGGGAGAAATCTATGTAATTTCAGGCAAAAGTCTCTTACTTGGTAGTCAGTGAAGCACCTTAGGAAAATGGGGCCAGTTAAGGACAAGATGTTATTCCTTACATGAAGCTTCCTGCCCAGCAATAGCACAAGGAAAACAAGAAAACCAAACAATCAACATCACAGCTCTACCACAGTACCTCCCCAACAGATGCTCTCAAAGTGATTTACAATGATTTAAGCTTCCCAACATCCTATGAGGCAAGACCTCATGTCTTCCTACAGAAAACTGTTAATGAACTTATTTATATGGTGTTTAACAGGAAAAACATGGTATGAAAACTGATATATCATTTTTGAAACATGATGTATCATTTTCTTTACCCCTATTCTCACCCAGCCACCATTAGGGTCATGAACATAAAAAGACAACACATGTAAACAAAATTTAAGTGTTCTTGCTCATGCCCTCCAAAATACAAAACCTGCACGTGAATAAAATCATAAATATTCAGGGAAGATCTACATGACTAGCTTCATAATTCCTGGTTGATATTATACATCCCTTATAGCTTATTTAAAAGAGGAAGTGACCAACTCTTAATAGCAAATGCCTTTATGATCCACCACCTAAAAATTTTTTTCTACCAAGAGATGATAAATTCTAGAGAATTAATAGCAAACAACAGCTCTACAACATGTTCCTTTGACTTCAAATTACAAGTTCTTGCATTCGTTAATGAAAACTGTAACAGTAACACTATGATTAAACCAGTATTTAAAAAAATCAAGGAAAACCCAAACAGATTAAGAGAAGAAAGGCAGAAGGCACTTCAAAATTCCACAGTAGTTTTCAGGATAGAGACTTGGATTCAGCTGGTCCAATTCTCAAGAGCTCTCAACCCTGCTCAAGGAGGCAAGCTAATAATTTGCTTTTCCCGGAGAAGACACATGTTTGAAAAAAGCCATGGAAAAGATAAAGAGGACAAGCTTGTAGAAGTCCTCAGATTCAAGGGTACAGACAGATATTACCTCTCAGTGTCAGTTAGAGAAGTCACCAGTCTCTCATTCCTTCCTAAGATAGTCCAGCTAGACTGGTTGCATAGTTGTCCCAGCTGAAGTTTTAAACATAGATCTTTATTAATAAACGCAGGTAGGCAGAAATGTGGGTGGACAGCAATTACACAACCAATGCCTCATTTTAACTAAAACAAGGCCACAAATCAGCCACACTACTGGTTCAACTAAAATAACTCCAAGTAGTAGACTTCAGGAGGAGAAAGCAATTGAAGTGAGTAGTGCTCTGGACCACCGAGACCAGTATTGTTCTTCTCCATGCAAGAATCAACTCAGTTACCTGACAACTACTACTACAGGCACCTGGTAGATGGAAATGAAAAGTAAGTTAAGGAAAGGAGAGGGGAAGATCTTGGTGTCGCTGCAATGCCTTTATGCTTCCTTAGTCATGAATCATTGAGAAGATCCAGCACAACTCAATGAAAAAGAAAGCATTAAAAAAAAAATCTAATAAAAAGGTATAAAGTACTGCTTGCCACCCACTCTTCAGAAACAGCTCTTCTCCCTGCTTAATCCAGCAGCTTTAATTCAGCTTTGATGTCAGTGACACTACAGCTACAATAACATTACAACTGCAATGTCAAACAATGAGACAGAAGGGACAGACTTACAGTCTGGTTGGAGATACTGGTCCAAAACTGTTCAAAAAAGCCCTCTAACTTATAATAGAACCTTTAATAATTATCCCTCACCCGCTGCTCCCCAGCAAACTTATGAAAGAATACTGTCTCCAAAGAGCCAAAATAATCCAAAATTTTTCTTTTTTTGTAGTGTACTGTGAAAATATTACTGAAAAATTTTATTTGATAAACTTACAAGGCAAGAATCCAGCAATAGTCTGTACTTCCTCCCCGTTATGTCCAAGTGTTAGCATTACACTTGTCATTCTCCTACTTATTTGTTTTGAAACTGACTGGCAGATTTAAAAAACCAAACCTCTTATGTCAAAAATTCCAGGCGCAATAGTAAAGAAATGCTGAAATATAGTGTAAGAGCAGTGTTAAGTGAATAGACATGCTACTGCCCAGCACAGGCAATAAGAGGCTTCTATTTCATTGTTACTGAAAGTGTAAAATGGAAATGTAAAATCCCATTTTACGAAGAACTCCACAGGTATTCAGAAAACATCTTCAGTGTCCACCTGAAAACTTAAGTCTCAGGACTTCTTCATAGTGTTTTCTTCTTGCTTCTCATTTCTGATTGGGAGGTGGTTTTTCTTTTAACTTAGTAGATGTCACTCTCATTTTAAAAGTAGATGTCAAATAGCTTCACGTTAATAACATATAATAAAACTGTTTATGTAACAGTATTCTCCAATAAAGCTTCAGTTATTCTATTTACCTTCACAGCAATTTATTTTGGAAGACTGCATTTAAACATCAAAAGCATCTTTTAATAAAAGCAGAAAGTCAAGAGCAGTGAAAATTAAAGAATTTTTAACAAAACTACCAATGTAGTTGCTTGCCTGCCTAATGTACGAGTTCATTTTAAACATAATCACAAGAAGGGTTATTTTTTCTATGTTACATACAATGCCACCTCTAGGCTACTGCAATGTTATTTCAAAAGGTAATGCAGCACCTAGTCTCTGTGGCACATATATTTTACCATAGCAGGAGTTCACAATGACAAAGAATATTTTTTCACCCTCTGAGCCTTACTGCATATCCATCCATTACACTGTTCTCTCAAAGATTTTGATACAGAATTATATCAGATATATATTTAATTGAATTATATTCAATTAAATTGAACTATATCAGCTTCAAGAAATCAGCTCCTCTACTTCATGCACCTGTTCAGTCAAGCATGTGATAGCATTTCTGCGTTACGATGAAATGGTATGGCACCATCAGTTTCCATATTTCCATACAAGAGAAAAGGTGCACATTTACAAACAATGTACACAACAAAATGCTTTTGTGCTCACCACAACACTGCAGTTTTACCAAAAAGTTGAGGCAGGCAGCCTGAGGAGTTGCTAAGAGAAGATAATCTAGGTTTTCCTTATTTTGCTCCCAGATCAGTCAAGTCTAGCTGCTAAGAAAACTGTTAAATATTAATTAAACAAGCACCCTTGCAGCCAAGAAGGCCAATGGTATTCTGGGATACATTAGGAAGAGCATTGTCAGCTCTTCCAGGACTAATCCTGCCCCTTTGCTCAGCCCTGGTGAGACATATCAGGAATGCTGTGTCCAGGTCTGGGCTCCTCAGGGCAGGAGATACCCGGAGCTCCTGGAGCAGGTCGAGCCGAGGCTGCGGAGATGAGGAAGGGCACGAAGCAGCTCTCTCAGCAGAGGGACCCGTGGCTGTTCAGCCTCGAGAGGAGACCCAGCTGAGGGGGGCCCTCCTCCCTCTCTGCCCCTGTCTGCAGGGAGGGCTCAGAACAGGGGCCAGGCTCTGCTCCCTGGGGTCCAGCAAAGGGACAAGAGACCGTGGGCAGAAATGGATGCTCAGGAAGTTCCACCTGAACATGACAAAGAATTTCTTTCCCGTGCAGTGACCGAGCACTGGAAGATAGACCAGAGAGGGTGTGGAGTCTCCCTCACTGGGAATATTCCAGACCTGTCTGGACACAATCCTGTGCCATGTGCTCTGGGGTGACCCTCCTTGAGCAGGGAGGAGGGACCCGATGACCCACTGTGGTCCCTTCCAAGCTGATTCACTCTGATTCTCTGAAAATACTGTAAACAAACTGGAAACAAAGAGCAATCACAGCCTGAAGTATAAGCATGATACAAATAAGTATGATGCTTATAAGCATGATACAAAAAAGTATAAGCATGATACATGATATAAGCATGATAAGCAAATTTGAAGTATAAGCACAATACTTCAAATGAGATTTAGCACAGCAGCAAAAGAATGCAATTTCTCTGAATAAACTAATATATGTTAACCACCCTAGCCTTGTGGAAGACCCAAGCATCCAGACTCATATTTGCATTCTACAATCAAGGAAGACAGATACTCAAACTTTATTTAGCATTTCCAGTGCATTTTCAAGCATACACTTAAAGCGGGGCAAGTTTACTTCACAGAAAGTACTCTCCGTGCCCATGATTCATGTCTGCTAAGGACCCAAGCCTATCCAAACCAAATTCCCTTCCTTCTCACATTCACCTCTAAAAGGTTCCAAAAGGTGTTTCAGATTTGTTAAATGGTTAACAAGTCCTGGAAACAAGGGAAAAAATGTGGGAAACACAGAAGAAGGAACTTCAAGGCAGATGCTTTTAGCATCAGTATACTTGTCAAGTTTTTAGGTGTAGTTTGATAAGCAGCTTATTTGGGTGCAACTGGGGCAACACAGACTTTTTATGTATTTCTTCATTAATGGTAGCCATCTTGAAAGTATAGGCTAAATTTTAATTAGCTACCTAAATGCTACCATTAATTAGCTACCATTCAGTAATCCTAACAATAAGGATGATTACACTAACAGGCTGGAATGATGAGAGTAGGTGAAATGGAATAAGGAACACAAGCAACAACTTGTGGAATTGTTACATTATACTAAATCCACACCAAAATTATCTAATTTCAAAAACAATGCTAGATTTAAGCAACGTTTAATGGTGCAAGTTATGCAAATAGAGTCAAAGCCATCCTTTCAGCTCATTGGGGTCACAGCACCGAGCTAAGTACTGTCCAGAGAACGCTCTAGCAGTCCCTAACTCACATCACCTTACTGCCCCTAGAACCCAGTTGCAAATAAGGAAGCAATTGTAAATGCTACAATAGTCGATACAAAAATAGCTTACAGGGCCCAAACAAAACCAGATATACTTCTTTGTTGAGTCCTGTAATAGCTTCATTTTAATAGCTTCACATAATAGCAGGAATATTACTCATCTGTGAAACTCATGTTCTTTATCTTATTCTACCTGTTCTCATGACAGAGACTACAGTTATAATGACAGTCTGTTATAGTTGTGTGCTAATAACAGCTGTGTGTTTTAATAACACAATCTAGCCTACACTACAGCTCTGGAGTCATCCAAGGTCAAGAGGCAGCTGTGGCAGAAACGGCACTGAGCCTGGAGAATTTCAGCTCTCTTGTTAACAATTACATTAAAAAAAATTAGCTAGTCAACACACTATTCAAGATTTTCTCCACGCCACTAACAGATTTGATGTAAAAATCCAAACGATATTCAGCACTGACAAACCTGTTCAAGACTTTTAGACAGTGTTAAATTACCATTCACACAGGGCTTAAAATCTTCAAGTAGCAGCAGGAGAGGTCACATAACTGTTGCTGAAAAGCAGGTTAATTCAGGTATGTCTGACTCAGAAGGTAATTGAGCCTCACTTGCTTTAAATGATACTGGCAGCTGGTGATTCAATTTGTAGCACTGCTAAAAAAAGCAGTTCCAGAGGCCAAAAATAGCCTGGGGCAAGGTACTCCTTTTGAATTAGACTCTTCATGCAACCTTCAATTACATGAAAAAAATCCCATCCTTAAATATTTTGCAGCCTTCGTGTCAGTCTCACCTTCTAGATTTATAAAAATAGAATTTTTTCTTTACAGCTTGACAACATCATTAAAAATTATGTTAGTTTAACACCATCTGGCTTTTAGTGAGGGCAGAGAAAGCCTCAGAGGCTGCTTCTGAAAGAGAAGCTCCTCGAAATTTCTACTACGTCCAGCAGAGCCAACCCCTAAAGGCTCTGACGATGGACATATTGGCTGGCCCAATTAGGGAAATTAGCAACGCCTCTGAGATGACATATTTAGAAAGAAAAAAGGGAACTCAATTCCTCTTCTTTCTGCCGCTCCGAGGGGTGGTGGGGGGACCACCGTGTCCTTCCCGGCCGGCCGTCGGGGCCATGCCGTCAGGGGGACCATGCCGGCGCCACGAGCAGCCACGCAGCCGAACCCAAGCGGCCAGGGCCAGCGCCGGGAGCACCCATGCCGGGAGAACCCGAGCGGCCGGGGCCATCCCGGCGCCGGGAGCAGACGCACGGCCGGGACCACGCGGCCGAAATCGGCGCCTCTGCCATTTCGGCACGGCTCGCGTTGAACTTTACTCGCTGAGCCGCTTTTAGCCAGCCGTGCTGCGAACTGCGGGGCAGAGGCGGCGGCGGCAGCTTCTCCTTCTCGGCGCCCCGCAGGAGGAGAGCGCTGAGCGGAGCCGGCAGCCGGCGCGGCTCCTGCGGGGCCCGCGGGCAGCACGCAGGGGGAGCAATTCCCGGCGCGTTCCCTGGACGCAATCAACCTCTCAGCGCTGCGGAACTCCGTCAAAACTTGTCAGCTGATAGAATTTGAGAACAAACGAACCCGTGGACACCAATTCTATCCCGAGGCAGAAAAAGGGGAAAGGTGAAGATGATGCAAACATGGCGACACTAAGGTCGGTGAAAAGGAGGGAGGGGGAGGAAGAGGTGCTCCAGGCATCGGAGCTGAGCTTCTGCAAGCCGTGGTGAGGACTGTAAAACAATTGTTTCCCTGTAACTCGTGAAGTACATGGGGAGATGCAGAATTCACCCACAGCCCGTGAAATAAAGGTGCTCACACCGGAGCTTGTGGATGCTGAAAAGCTGTAATCTACTGAGAAACTTGAACAGAGAGAACCTTTGCTTCCAGAGAGAGAGAGGAAGAGGACCCTTGCTTTTANTTTTTTTCTTTATAGCTTTTAATTTCTGAGCCTGTTTTGCCCTTAGATAAGGCTTTCTCCTAAACCGTATCTCGCCCTATGAGCCTTTTAGTTGTTCTTTCCCCCTCCTCTGCTCAACTGTAGCAGAGTAGAATAACTGAATAGTTTTCTTGTGGGTTTTTGGGGTTTTTTTGTGGGTACCTGGCTTCTAGCCAGTGTCAANGAGAGAGAGGAAGAGGACCCTTGCTTTTATACCAGAACAGCTCATCCTCAAAAGCTACGAACTAAATGGCCCACGAAAAACAGTTGTGGGAAGACTGCTTTGCCCGTGGGAGGGACTCACATTGCAGTAGGTTGGGCAGGACTGCTATTCGTGAAAATTAGAACCACGTTTGAAATGTTCACAGAGAAATGTCTCCAGTGGGAAGGACCCCACGGAATAACAGAAGACACTCCTTTCCCTAAAGGAACTGAAGAAAAGATTTGTAGAAGTGACAGACTACAAACCCCATGTTTTGTCTCCCTGCTCTGTCAATGAAGGGAAAAGAAGGGCTGTGGGGGGGGGGGGTGGGTTAGGTGTTCTAAAGGGTTATTTTGGTTCTCATTATCCT
>WAAG01022965.1:5189-17965 GCA_013390105.1 Tichodroma muraria
CCACTTTCACACAGCACATATGACACCATTAGAAAATAAATGGACATGAAGGTTTCTGTGGAGTATCAATTAAATAAAGAGAAGGTCAAACCAAAAAATACTTCCTCCTTTTCATAATGAACTTCCATTTTATAAAATACTAAGTCAATAAATTAGATTGAAACTCTTTGGTCTTCTTGTAATTATGTATTACAGATTATCTCATCTATTAATTATCCAGGAAGAGATCCAGTAATATAATAATCAGAACTGAATTATGTTCTTTGGGAACTGAGTCCCAGTCTTATAAATGAACTCTTTTCCCGAAATTCTATTTTTTCACTGTTACTGATATATAGATTCAGATCAGCCCTCACGGAGAGAGGATTGTTATATTTTCAAGAGGCAAAGGAAAGGAAAACCTAAACCATTAACAAAGTGTGTTCTTTTATTCCAGTTTGAGTACCTTATACACGAAATGCTTCACTTAAACCCAAATGATCTATTTTGAATAATTCTCCATGATTGGGTTTTATAACTTGGATGAAATTTCCTTATGGTTTTGCTACAATACCTTTTTTTTACTTACAATAAACTGAGGAAGGACAAGTAGCCTCATTAAAAAAATACAACCCCAGGAAGGTAAAATGAAGGCATTGTGAGCAATTCCTGTAGGAGATCTTCAGATTGTCCCATTATAGTGAGATAAAATGCTAATACAATGAATATAGGGGTTTTCTTCGGCTATCAACAGGAGCTTAACTTTTTTGTCAAAAGCCTGAGTTTAGCTCGATCTATGTGACCTAGAATCCACCATGTCTTTTATTTACTAATAAATATGGGAAAGGATTGTTGCTATTTTATTGTTTCAGAATGACAATGGCTTTTTCATTTGCAAACCTAGAAAAGTAATCAAATATTATAGCCACTAGCAATACCAGTCACAGCAAATTAGCATTGTATTTCCTCATCAATGACCTAGTCCTTAAAACATTCCAAATTAACATTTTAAATGCATTTCATTGCTGTTTTTTAAAGTAATAGCTAATGAATAAATTCCTGCCAGGTGGTGTCTGATATGCAGCTGGCAAAAAAATATGGAAGCAGCTGCACTTTAACAAGTAGCCTTCTTTTCACCTGCTAACAAGCATCTGTCAGCTGGCTGTATGGATAAGCAGGACGTGGATTTGCTTGTAAATAAATTGTACCTGTGAAAATCATGTGGTGCAGCTCTTCCCTCTACAGGATAAAAAAGAAGGGAAAGGACCTCTTTCAGGAAATTATTTCAAGAAGTGTTTCAACTTGGATGTAAACTAAAGTTGTGCTAACCTAGAACTTCTACAGCCTCTCTAATAAGTGGGCAGCATTTATTTCAAAGCCTTTAAAAGAGAGAGAGGCCATTGGAGAATTTAGAAAAAAGGGGGAAAAGGAAAACACAGATTTTTTGGGGGGGAACTAAGTTCTGTGGTTTAGGCAGAAGTTATAGATGTGAAAAATGGGAGTGCTTTTAATCACTGTGTAAGCAAAACACCTTAGGTAGAGGAAAATAGGTTTGGTCCTTCCTGGAGACCATCTCAAAGTTTATTCCAGACTGCACATTTTAAGATCTAAAAAATCTGACTTCTAAATAGATCAGAAATTTTCCAGAAATTATTCAAGGTCCCATGTTTAAACACTAGTTCCTGTTATAAGGTTATTGTGGCCAAAACTCAGATCATCTGCTGCCAGTGTCAGTGTAGTCACCAACCTTCTCCTTTCCCTCTCCTGAAAGCCTCTGATGAGAGACAACCCTGAGTGCCCTTTGCCTTCTGCTGCTGGCTGATATATTAATTGGGGTATCAAATGTACTCCTAGAAACTGATTCAGATGCTGTTCTGAGTCCCCAGACTTTTGTACATTTTGAGTGGACAAAAGAAATGACTGGAGCAAGGAGTGTTCTCATTGTCTCCAAAGGTATTATTTGTGGTTAAGGAAGGCCTGAGTGCTGAAGAGAGCCCAGAAACTCAGTGTCCACAGGAAGAGAGATTTGAGTCCTACCTGCTTTTCTTTACCCAACAAAAATCTGAGGAACATCAACTGCAAACGTGTACCTCTAGGAAATCACCATGTGAGATAAAAAGTAGGGGCTGCTGATACATATTGCCTGCAACAGCACTAATGTCATGTAAACTCTCCCTGTTCTCCCTCATCGCAAATGCCAACCTGCAGTCAGTCACCACTGGCATCATCAGCCTGCTTGGGGAAGTCTCCTCCTCAAACCCCACAGGAAGCAGGCCCAGCCCTAGCTCCCGAGTGTCCCAGGAATAAATTCCACATTTTTCCAGCAATTCCAGCAGTCTCAGGGCTGCCAAACCTCTCACAGCATGATCTCGGGCAGGGGAGATAGTATCAGCCTGTTGAACTAACAAAACCTGTGCCATGGAGAACATGTGTGAAACAAGAATAAAACGGAAGAGGAAAAGGAGCTGGACCACAGAAAGATTCCCTAGTAATTTTCAAGTGTGATAAAGGACTGGGAAAATCTGGCTGTGCTTGCCCTATGGCTGGTGCCCCCACTTCCATCCTGGCACCACTCTCTGCTCCTGCAGCCCATCTCATTTTTGTACCGTCACTCCAGACACCCTGTTAATGAAGTTGATTAAAAAGCAGGACAATAGGTTTCCAGCACCTGCTGGTGCTTCAGTGGGAAGCTTTCTGCCTAGGCACAGGATACTTCCATTGCAGTTTAGGGAAACATGATCCCATCACAAGCACCGAAGCAATCCCTGTGAGTCGCTGCTGTGTAGTATCATCATTAATTGCAAGGAATGTTGCAGAAGCTCATGGCTACCTGAGGGAAAAATAGTTATATTCAGTTTTTATTTTGTTTAGGGAGCTTTTCTTTCGGCAGATAACCATCAGCTCTGCAAAGATAAAATGCTGTCTGGGTTATTGACAAAAGACAGATTTGAAGTCAGAAATCCAGTGTCTTTTTGCATAATAAAATGCCCTGTGGCTTCTTCCTTCATAGCAAACTGCTAGTCAACAAAACAGATGATAATAAAAATATTTACACTAATAAATAGGAAAAATAGCTAAATGTCCATATATTTTCACTAACCATGCAACTTTCTTTCTCATGTAAATTATATTCAAGCAAAAGTAAATATCAGGTCTTGAAGGTTACTTTAAATAAATAGGTAATTTAAATGCAACAGTAACTTCCTCATTGCTGAGTGTTTATTTTTAAAAAGACCGCTTATCAAGAGTATGAACCCTCTCTCCTCTTTCAGAACATCTGAGGGCACATATCAAGGTCACTAACTTTTAACAATCTGATTCAAAGTCTGTCCAGCCTTTTCTAAATCTAACCTAAATCAAAGATTTCCTAAAACTTATTTTCCTTTTAAGGGGAAGATCAACTGAGTTTGAGAAGATGGAAAGTGTAGATTTTTGCTTCCAGAATAAAAACTTTTCTAGTCTGCATGCATGGATGCATGGTTGAATATTCAAAATTTAGGTACATAATGATGGAGATTTAGAAGAGGTTTTGATAGACTAATAATCCTTACACAAGTTCCATCATCCATAGTTTCAAGCTATTTTCTACCAGAAGTGGGAAGGGCAGCCTTCAACAGGACATATAGTTTCTCTCAGGCTTACATGGGCTATAATTACTGTGGGTTTAATCCTACCTGCTTACCCAGGGCATGACAGGACTTTATTCTCTTGTATTAAACAATGTTTTATACAGATACAGATCAATAGACAAACATATACACGCAGAGAGAGAGAGCATCATGCAACTTCTTACGTGGGAACCAAGGCAGTTTTGCCATTGGTTGAGCAGGCTAACATATTCATCCATCATCTTTTGAAACACCTTGTTAAAACCATTGTGGAAATGAAGTAGCAAAAGTCTTTATAGAAATGAGGAAATTAGGTTTGCTGTATTGTGGAGGCACCAGTCTGAGCTAGGTCTCCATTCTCCAGCCAGGGGAAGCCTTTTTCCTTTATCTCAGCCCTCCTTTGTCTATTTTTTTTTTTTTTTTTTAAATTAGAAACAGAACGATGTTCAGTAGTACAGTATATTTGCTATTCGGGTACTCATTTGCAATCACTTATCAGCTCAAGCAGCTCAGCAAGCTATAGGCATAGTTTATCTGAAGCTTATTAGCAAAACACAGTGCTGATATTCTGATAAGACTTCGCAGGATTTTTTTAGCTCTCCCAGGTATATTTTTAAGCATTCCCAGTTCCAGAGTCATCAGATCTGAACAGGAGGTAGGAGAGGAGAGCCATCCTTTGGTGGCATGTGGGAATGGAGCAGGGAAGGCTTCTTCCTTTGCTGTGGCACTTTGCAGTGCCCCTCGAGACAGATGGAAACAAACTTCAGGTAAAGCCTCACAAGTTAAAAGTGGCCTTACCAGCCTCAGTCTTGCACTGGCAGGATGCTCCCCCCCATATTTCAGCATTAGAGAACAAGCAAGGTGATGGATCATCCTCTCAAGTGGAGCAGGATCCTGCAGGGACCAGCTGGTATTTGCAGCACATGCACTTTTAACCCAGCAACATCATCTTACAGGAGTGCAACACTTGGGTCATGCTTGGCCTTTTCTCATGGTTAGGACTTAAGAGGTAACATTAAATTTTCATCAGATACTTCAAGGAGGTGCCATTTGTGCATTAGCAAGTGTGAGTTACCACATCCATGGCAGGTCACATTCTTTGGGGTGATTTGCAAAGGGAAATGGGAGCTTGTTTTCCAATGCAAGTTCACTTTGTTGCTTTTTTTACCAGATATTCCAGAATCCAGAGGCTTCCTGGGTTGACTTGTTTAGAGATGGTATTATCAATGGTTCTGGGTGTGCACCACTTGCTTATTGTTATTTTAATTGTTATTTCAATTGTGGGGAACTCTGCCATTCCCCACACAGCCTGTGGATGATAACAGCTGCTTTATCTGACGCTGTGCCCTCTGCACTCTGCCCTTCCTCTTTTTAAGCTTTTTAAGCTCAGTAAAAACAGAGCTTAAACCCTACAGTTTAAACATTACTTATGTTACCAACTGAAGCTTCATTATTATTTATGAACTTATAACTCTACAACTTCACCTCAGATAATAATTTAACATCTTAGATAAGTTTTCTAATGCTGTTTTTTATATAATTTATTGCGGTCTTGATATTATTTTACTAATAAAATACAATATTACTCCCTACTTTGATTACACTGATTTATATTTCTGGTTTTAAAGGTCCCTGTCTGAGTAAGACTTGGAAAGACATGGGCAAAGGAACAAAGTGTTTTATAGTTTCATATTAATATCAGGAGTTTACCCCATGGAAAATCAGTAGACTTTCCTTCAAGGAGATTTTCTGGTTAGTGATTTGCAAGAGTGCTGTTGGTATAGCCAATTCTTATTCCCCTGGTGTTCCAGAAGATGAAATAAGAATCAGCACATGTCATTTCAACTCTTTTGAAGGAATTCACAACTCCTTCAAGCTCTTGTCTGCTACAGATTACTTCTGTGCCCAGGTGGGAGATTGAGCTACTCAGTTTTGTGCCAGAATAAGTTTCACACTCTTTGCTGGGTTAGGAACTGCCTGGATGGCCAGGCCCAGAGCGTGGTGATGAGTGGTGCTGCATCCAGCTGGTGGCCAGTCACCAGTGGTGTTCCTCAGGGGTCTGTACTGGGGCCAGTCCTGTTCAATGTTTTTACTGATGACATGGATGAGTGTGTTGAGTCTTTCATTAGTAAATTTGCAGATGACACTAAGCTGGGAGCGTGTGTCAATCTGTTGGGAGGGAAGGAGGGCTTTGCAGAGAGACCTGGAACAGCTGGATGGATGGGCGGAGTCCAATAGGATGAAATTTAATAAGTCCAAGTGCCAAGTCCTGCATTTTGGCCACAATAACGCCTGCAATGTTATAGGCTGAGGACAAGTGTGGCTGGACAGTGCCCAGGGAGGAAGGGACCTGGGGGTGCTGGTCCACAGCCAGCTGAACGTGAGCCAGCAGTGTGCCCTGGGGGACAAAAAGGCCAATGGCATCCTGGCCTGTGTCAGGGATAGTGTGGCCAGCAGGAGCAGGGAGGTCATTCCCCCCGGTGCTCAGCACTGGTGAGGCCACACCTCGAGTGCTGTGTCCAGTTCTGGCTCCTCAGTTTGGGGGGGGACGTGGAGACGCTCGAGCGCGTCCAGAGGAGGCAACGAGGCTGGAGAGGGGCTGGGAACACAAACCCTGTGAGGAACGACTGAGGGAGCTGGGGGTGTTCAGCCTGGAGAAAAGGAGACTCAGGGGTGACCTTATCACTCTACAACTCCCTGAAAGGTGGCTGTAGTCAGGTGGGGGTTGGTCCCTTTCTCCAGGCAGCAACTGATAGAACGAGAGGACACAGTCTTAAGCAGTCCCTAGGGAAATATGGGGTGCATATTAGGAAAAGTTTTTTACAGAAAGAGTGATAAACTACTGGAGTTCTCTGTCTGGGGAGGTGGTAGAGTCACCATCCCTGGATGTGTGTAAATAAAAAGGATTCATTTGGCACTCGGTGCCATGGTTTAATCAAGGTGTTAGGGCATGGGTTGGTCGATGATCTTGAAGGTCTCTTCTAACCTTGTGATCCTGTGATTCTGTAGGTGGCATACCGAACTCATGCCCTTCATCTCCAGGCCTGGCTCAGAATTTAGGCACAGCAGGTTAGAGTGAGTCCCACATACCCTATGGGGTCTGACAGGCCTTGGCAGGGAACACTGCTTCAGCTAATGGCCTCTGAGCTTTACAAAAACTGCAGACAGGGGCTGGTGAGTTCATGCTACCTACATTTTGCAGTTTGTCCATGTCAAAAGCCAAACAGTGGTACATCATTTTACCCCAATTTTTCAGTCTGAGCATTCAGACTGCTACCAGCACTCCTTTGTGCCTTGTCTGATTGTATTCAGCAGTATGTTCTTTCCTCTGTCTGCAGTTAAGGATTTGTGGCAGCTGCTGGAGAGGTAGTGCTACAGCATGAGAGTTTTTTTGCAACCTGTCCAGCAAGGCACCCCTAGTCTGTCAGGAAATGTGTGTTTGTGTTCAGAAAAGTGCATCCACCATTTCTGGCTCTTTTCAGCATGAGTTGTTCTGCTAAAACATTTCAGGAGGATCTTCTCATCTGCTGTGTCACTGGAACTGCTTCTCTTTCTGTCAACGTTCTGGAAATGATACAATAAATATCCAGGCCCAGATGGGACAGAAAGCTGTGGATGGGAGATGTCTGTGAAATCAGCAGGACCATCTCTTTGGGCACAGCTTGTGTCAGTGCCATGTCTGGAGGAATTGTTGCTCCTTGTCAGGAAGACATGGTCCAGTATTTCCTCTGAAGGCAAACAGAGAGAATGATATCCTACATAAGAAGAACTGCTCAGATATTAAGTTGGACCACTAAGTCATTTCAAGATTTCTTGTGTTTTTCTCTCATGAAAGGAAACACCCACAGAAATCAAATTTAAAAATAAACTTACAGGACATAGAGTGCAGGGCTCTGAGAGGTTTTTGTCACTGCTCCATATGATACCACCATATAAGATCTGATTAGAGATATATCCAGTTAATTAATTAATAACCCCTTCAGTTTCTTTATCATACGAATAACAATTCTCTCTGCTGCATGTGGAAGGCAAATTAAATTTTCACTGTCCATGTCTCTGAGATCCATGTCCTCCACAACTTGTAATGCACATTTCTTTTCTTAACTATGTACTGTTTTTTGAAAATGAGCCCAATCACGTTTTGCAATCTAGGGCACCTGGAAGCCTTCTTACTAGAGTTTCTGCTCTGTGAAGCTTGCCAGAGTGCCCCAAAATGTCCTGCTAGTGACCCAAATGACTTCTGACCTGTAACATGATGAGCACCTCCTGCCATTTGCCCTACTTAGCAAGGCAATGGAAGGGAAGGCAAGGCACTTTCCTCAGCTGTGGCAAAATTACAGACCAGAACTTGAGGATAAGTGAGACAGAAGTCCAAGACAGACACCCATCATCTCAACAGCTGTTTACATTAAGATGCTTCTTCAAATTCAGAGACAGAGGATATGAATGTAAATGAGGATTTATTATCTGACATGTCTTATAAAAATAAAAATTGTATAATAACAGTAAATTACAAGCAGCAGCCTCTCCTAAAATTACCCATCTCATTTTACAGAAGTACTAACTTGCTTTGCATGTGCCCTTTTAAGTAACTGGGAAAAAGCCACCCATTAAGCAGTTTATTGTAAGGGATATAATAGGATCCATACTATACTATAGCACACGTGAGCCTGTACCTGGGACCAGCTTGCTCTGCTTGGGTCGGACAAACAGCCAAACATCACTCAGTCCTTCCTCTGCTCAGTTGCAAAATCTGGATGGAATCATTTCCTCCCTGCATCAGGATGGAATGATCTCCTGATTCCATGTCTTTCCATGCAGGAGACAGGGGAATAGCATCCTACAAACCCCACTGGTGCATGTATTAATCTCTGTTGCACACACTGCTGTGGATTGTGGAGGGCATGGAGAGGGTGAAGTCATTGTTTTGTGCCCAGCAGCACTCCCCAGCTGTGCCGGGTGCCCGGCCAGCCCCTGGAGCAGCGTGGGTCCTGTCCTGCCGCAGGAGCTCTGCAGCGGCGCCGTGGCCGTGCGGGGCAGGGTTTGGGGAGCCTTCCTTTGGGGAGCCTTCCTTTGGGGAGCCTTCCCTGCCCTTCCTCCTGCTGCTCTCGAGTCACTCTGCTCAGGAGCCTGCAATCTGCTAGCACTGTTTTTTCCTTCTGTTTTGATTTGACTGTAGATTGGAGGGGAGAGGATCTGTGTGTGCTCTGTACTTTGCCGTGTGCCTGGCGCTCCATATCCAGGTGTTCCCAGCAGAGCAGCGCTCCCCTGGGCATAGCCAGTGCCACAGACCTGCTGCAAGGCATCCGTGGGACACAGATAATGCCTGGACCCAGGCTGCAAAGCACTGGAGGATTTGTCATGGTGTAAGGTCAAGTTGACATCCAGGATTGAGGAATTCAGAAACAAAATTGTACCTCAGTAGTGTGAATTAAAGTGCTGTGGAAAAGTGCCATGAAAAATAATATAAACTGTGCACAGAAAGGGAGGGATGTCATTTTACATCCTTCTGAATTTCTATAAACACAGGGAGTCCCTCCCCTACGCATTTGGAAAAAGTGAAGTATGGGATTGATATTATTAACTGGTCTGTAACAAATGGAACCAGGTAACAAGGATATAGACTCATGCTTGTCTGCTAGGCTTGACAGTTTGTGTGTAGCAGTGATTCAACTCACACCACCAAGTAATTTTAAAAACCAGGCTGTCACACCTAGTAGAGAGAAGTTTTATCCTTTAAAGCTCTGTATAGATGGAGCATTTGTAATGTCTGCCCTATTCAGCATTTTGTATTACTTAGCCTGTGTTTGCAACAGTAAAAAACTTTTTTATTTCAGTGCATCATATTTTGTTAACACTATGCATAAAGTATGTCGAATATTGACTCTAAAATACCATGGTTCAATATATACTGTGCTAGAATACATCTTGTTACAGAAATATCCGATTAGAGATACATTTTGTTTGAAATTTGTATCTCATTTATCTTTGTTAATTTTATTTTTTTTCTTGTTCAGGCAATAAAAGGAGAAGATTGCATCTTAGCACACTGGTATAACAACATTTTATCTTAGAAATAGCCTGTCCTTATTCCAACAACTAGCTTTTACAGGGAGATATTATGATTTTAAATTCAAGTCTCCAGGTGAAAGTGAAAAGAGTGATTTAGTTAAAATTAGATTGTTAATTTAAAACGGCAGCTAGGAATCTAAGGTTTGTTTAAGTTATATTTCTCTCCCACCATTCAGCTGCTTTTAAGCCAAAATAGACTTTGCTGTGAGCAGGGAAGGAGTTCTTTCATAATATTGATCCTGCAGTAACAATTGATACATCCCAGACCATTATTTTATACAGACATATTCAAAACCCAGCAGCTTGATAATACTGAAAACGTCTTGCTATTTATTTAAGGCTGTTCTCTGAGGTTGCTGTTGGAAGCAGACCACTCTGTGCTCATGTGCAGCAGTAAGGATGGCTCCCTGATTTTGCCGAGCTGATGATGCTATTAATGACCTGTATCCCATTTTAGCTTTTCTTATTATATATGAGCATGAATTTCATGAATTTCAAACTGCCCTACTGCAGAAAGACCTCAGCTTATTTGTTTAAGTGCATGAATTCTCCTCCCAGGGGAAAAATGGGATCCAGCAATGAATCCTGTGTCTGCCCAGTGTGAGAAGTCACATTCAGCTGTCAGCCATCCTTGCTCACTTCATTTGCACAAAGTGTTTACTTCAAAACAGAAAGGAAAGAAGTGGTGTCCAAGAAGAACTAGTGGATTTTCCTTCTAATTCAGTCTCTGTCTCTTGGTCCTGAGCAGTTCTAGGAGACATCATGGCACCATCCTGCACAAAGTAGCAATCAGATGATTAGTACCCCAGCCTGTACCTTGATTTTCGGAGTACGTACTGCTGTGCAACAATTTTAGGCATTAGGGAGTATTAACATAGTTCAGGTTCACATATTTATTTAGATATCTATTGGTCCCAACAGTCCATACCTAACTTATATTCAAGATCCTGTGGCTCATGGTCCTTCCCTGATTGCCAAACCATGTAAAAGTTTATGAGTCTGTGCAACCTTTGCTTCAGCATAGCTGGATCTTTTTGAGCAAAGTATATTTACAATTTGAGATAAAAAAGCATCCGCCTTGTATCCATCACAGCAACATTGATTTTGTAAGTATGTAGTCTTAGAAAACTTTATCCTTCTTTCTTCTCTTCAGAGAGCCATGCTCCACCAGCAGTATCCATCTCTGGTTTACTGTTGGAGCTCAGTTCAATAAGATTTTGACTGCACTTTAGCAACAGTGGAACTGTTAGGACATACACTTCCTTAAAAATTGATGTGAGCTCCAGGTATGGGACTTGCACTCATTCCATACAAAGACAGATTTTGCTGTCTGTGTGTCAGATTTTGCTTTGTGTGTGTGTGTGCGTGTGCTTGTTGGAATTTACAAAGTGGGGTTTGTGCGTGGACAAAACCAGTCTTGGTGAAAAGCTATGTGCCATCCTTGGGAGAATTCATCCAATTTTACTGCATAATAACCCTTTGGAAGCCGTGATCATACAAATGTACATTATGGCCTTCAAGTTTTAATTTAACAGAAAAAGTGCAGCCGGGAGTGGTTTTTTCATCACATAAAAAGCAAATGTAAATAAATACTCTCAGCAAAAATAAATGGTTTTCCCTTCAGAATTTGTTGGGGTTTTTTTTAAGGTCCTAAACCTAGTTTTACTTACACTTAGATACAATTTCATAAAAGTAGGAGTGGAGACTTTTCATTTCTCAGTTTATGCAGAAAAGATCCTTTTCAGGTATATAACTTTACTTTTAACATCTCTAATAGCAGACAGCTGAGTAGTTTATTCATGTGAATACAGAGCATTAAATCCTGAAAATGTATTTATCCAAATATATAATTACCTTATTTTCCATTTTTTTCTCAAATTTCATGGATGCAGATATGGTGATTAATATAAAGTGTTATGTAGCAAGAAATATGGAGCTGGATATGGAATGTCTTCTTAAGGAATCTTCTCCTTGAAGGAGTATATAGTCAGTAATAAATCAACATGCTGCAGGGCTACTTGAAGCAGCTGCATTTCCATTCCAGAATATAGAACCTTTTTGTTTAAATGAAATAGCTGATTTAAAGGAAGAATATAAAACTTGAAATGACAGTTAAGTCATCCCGTCCCCAGGGGAAATTTAGATGTACCTGGATGCATTAAGAGTTCCAGCACTGATTTTTTACCCTCTCAAAGCCATTGCAATTTAAGATATACAGTCTTGAAAGTTGCAAATGAAGTGTTACTTCCCACCAGCATACCTGTCTTGAGAGATGGCAAAAGCCTGTCCACACTGTTGTCAATAACAAATTTCATGTCAGCTCTGATATGGACAATGGTCCCTTGAAACTGCTCTCATAAGACCCTTAAACCTTAACAATTTAACAGCTTCCATAAAGACCATAGCAAAATTGCCTGGGCAGGGATGCGGCAGTCCCAAAGAAGCACGTGGAAGTCATAGGAGCAGAATAAGTTTAAGTGCCTGTGTATTACATTCCATTTAAGAAATCACAGGATCAGCCCCCAGGTTAGGAGATACATCTTAGGAAATGTGATATCAACATGTACCTTCCTCTGAAGACTGTTATCCATGTTGCACCCCTTAATAGAAGAGGCCTGCTGTGGCTTATTTTTCACCTGCCTTTATCAAATGGTAAATGAGATTTCAAATACCAGACCTAGGTAGCTCGTAGGTGATCTCTGAAGCAGGAAGAAAAATCTTAAACTATAAGAACACATAAAGCTTCTTCCAAAATAGGTCTCACACTTGTCTCAAAAATAGAGATCATTATGAAAGCTGCTGGTGGCTTCTTGTATCCTGGTGCTGCCAACCTTCAGGAAATTTATGGGTGTTTCATAAAGGTATGTGACTTCAACAGAACAGCTTATATTTGCATAAAAATATTCATTCCATTCATAAAAGATCCTGAGAGTTTTTCAGGATTTATATCTGCCATAAACTGATGTTAGGTCAAAAGAGATTCTGATTGGTGCAGTGACCTTACCATTTCTCCCTGGCTTTCCATGCTTAATAAATCGTTGTAGCCAACTCAGCTGGCATTGATTTGGTCAACAGGACACATGCACACAGTCAAGAAAGGAGAACCATGAGCAGCGT